>VUQH01051009.1:0-11646 GCA_015106775.1 Etroplus canarensis | reverse complement strand
GGACATTCAGAGGGTTGGTGTGAGGGGAGAGGATGCAAAGGATAGGGTGAGATGGAGGCAGATGATCCGCTGTGGCGACCCCTAACGGGAGCAGCCGAAAGAAGAAGAAGAAGAAGACACACTTTGCTGCAGGTTTCATCTACTGTGGTGTCAGAACAAGCAGTGTAGACATGAATCAATGCAATGTTAAGTGTTAGTTTGTATCCATCCTTGTTTATACTGCCATCTTGTGGTCACAGTTAACTATTGCCCTGGAAACCAGCTGTTGACTGGCTGTTGGATTCTGATTGTGATAGCTCCAGATAAGAGTGTAAGACCCAGCTAGTTTTCCCTCGTTGCACTGCCTTGATTTTTTGTTCTTTCTTTTCTTCCCCCTGCAGATTCTGACAGTCAGCTGTGTACATAATGATCCTGAATTTAATCATGGTGTGGGTCTGGTCTTCAGCTCTCGTGGAAAGCTGGATTTTTTGAGATGGTGATGCTACAAACATGATTTTTATTGTAGAAATCACCACAAAGCTCTGCATTTACCTTCTGTTAAACTCCAGTGTATGTAATCTGATTATAAATCGATGCAACATGAAAGTCATGATTGGTTTGGAGACGGTGGACTGACAAAAAGACAGGAGGCAGAGCTGGAGGTGGCAGAATTGAAGATGTTGAGATTTTCCCTGGGAGCGACCAGGATGGACAGGATTAGAAATGAGTACATCAGACGGAGAGCTCATGTTGAGAAACTTGGAGACAAAGTCAGAGAGGCAAGGCTGAGATGGTTTGGACATGTTCAGAGGAGGAATAGTGGACATATTGGACAAAGGACGCTGAAGATGGAGCTGCCAGGCAGGAGGAGAAGAGGAAGACCACAGAGAAGGATGTAGTGAAGGAGACCATGCAGAGGGTTGGTGTGAGGGACGAGGATGCAAGGGACAGGATGAGATGGAGGCAGATGATCTGCTGTGGCGACCCCTAACGGGAGCAGCCAAAAGAAGAAGAAGATTAGCTTCATGTTTAAAATCTAAATAAGAATACTAATAATTTTCATTAATTGTGGGCGTTCCTGTTGTAGAAGAGTGCTTTGGGGCTGAGACACTTAATCCCAACTCTACTCCTAATAATTGGGTCAGCAATTACGGCCCAATAATTAATGGATAAAGTGCTACATAAACACATTCCATTTAAATTTTCCCAAAAGAAATTAGTGTACTTGGTTATTGCTTCCCCCTCCTCATCAAACTATTAACTGCACATTTCACAGTTGCGCTGTTCTAATATCCAAGACAATGAACTCACCTCCAAAAATTGTGGCATTATCTTCATTTTGCCCAAGTCAGATTTGTTGATCAACTCTGGCAGTGGTGCATATGGTTCTGGTGAAGGTTTTAGCTCAGGTGACTCGCTGACCAACTGGTCCTGGCCATCCATAGGTCGCACATATGCTGTTGGCTTCTGGGTCATGACTATGCTGGGCTGCTTAGACGACAAGAGTGAAGGAAAGGTCTGCGTGGGTAGTGTGTTAGTCTTGTTGGATTGAGGGAGAGATGCATCTTTAGGGGACTGTTTAATTCTCAATGTGGAAACATCTACAGTGTTGGAAGACTCCAAGGTATGATCCGTGGAGTCTAGATGTCTATCAACAGTGTCCTTAGTGTCTGTGTTATAATGGTCACTGGAATGTAGGAAAGGGATCGGCTTAACATCAGGAGACTGAGCAGACATTTCCTGGTGAAGGCTGACACGGTCCCTAAGGTCTGAGAATGCTTCGCTCTTCTTGTGTTGATGCACTGAGTGGTTGAGCTGACTGCCCTGACTATGATTTAAAGGTGGCTTTGAGAAAGTGGATGAATGTCCATGGTGATTTGGAGAAGTGGTGAAAGTAGATGTCCTCATGGGCTGAGAGGAGTTACTAGAAGGCTCCTTCTGGCTTTGGGTGGACATGGAAAGAACCTGGTTACGAAAAGGGGGTTTAGTTGATTTATCTGTGTTTAAATGACCCTGATCTGACTGTGAGAGAGTTGCATAAGCAGGAATAGGTATCGCCTCGATGGAAAAGGGGGAGGGAGTATCCACCTCTTCATAACGGCCCAGCATCCTCTGGATTCGATCGGAAAGCTCATCCCCTTTGTTTGTCTAGAAAGAGAATGAATATGTTAATAGATGGCCAACATCTATGTTTATATAATCTTTATTTAATCTTTTACACAATCAAGGGCTTAAGACTTAACCCCTTGATTGTGTTTAGTTCCCAACCAAACATATTGAAGCATGTCACCAACAGCAACAGCATCTTTTAAGCAAGAGCAAAAACCCTCAAGGATCAAATCCTGACTGATGATCATGTCCTGTATCAGGGCTTGAAAACACAGCCCCCAAGAACCATACAGACTGTCATCCTAAAAACACCACCATGTATTGAAGGCAAAAAGAAAAAAACAAACCCAAAAGAAGATACAACTTTCTAGGGTTTATGAATCGACAGGAACCTCTGACCTTTGCAAAATCCTATTTTTGTCCTGCCAAAATTTCAAGTTTCACTTCTATTAAGACAAGTCAACTAAAATAGGATTTCAGTAATCACAAGGCCCTGGGTTTTGTGTCTCAGGCTAAACACTGTTCCTCGCCTTTTTACAGAGGTTGATAACATTTTCAAACTCAAGAGAATTTAAAAAAACCTATAATCAATATTTTATCCTTTTTTAAGATTTTCCTACAACTTGCTAGAATTGGTCATCAATTAAGCTATTCTTTATAGTGACTTATGTTATCATTTATGTTCTCTTGAAAAGAGACTGAAGGTAGCAATTTACCTTTACCTTTGCAAAAATCCAAAGCGCAATAACCGTATTCTTTTAGCCACGAAATTGAAATGGAAAAAATACAAAAACAAATTTCTTGAGAGGTTAAAACATTTCTGACTGAATTCTGTTTAAAAACATAACCAATATACCCTATATTGCCTTCCTGGGGTAAAGACTGCCTAAAACAGCTCCTTACACACTGTAATTGAAATGTGGCAAGGTTAAAGCTAAATGCTGAAAACAAAAATCTTGCTAATAATCCCAAGAATAAAAGTCTTGCCAGGGGCTGCAGGGGCACTTTTTACCTTGTATGGCTCCCCAAAAAGGGGTACATTCTCAGGCTTAAGTTCTTGAGTTTGGCTGGCTTCTTGGATCCTTTGTTCCCATGCTCGGAGGCGTAGAAGGTGCCTCTCTGCATTGTATACACTGTAGATTACAAAGAAAGATGTCAAATGAACACTACTGTTACAAGTATACCATTACCAGGTAGCAAATACCCAATAAAGAGAGAGACAGACAGTTGCCTTAAATATGGAAATGGAAAGCTCACCATCAAACTATGGTGACATGGTTAAACACTGCATGTTTAAGTGAGACTTTAATCCAGCTTCTATTTATTTTAGATTTTCTGGTATTATATACACTGAAACAGTGGTTGGCTCAAGAAACCTCAGAATTTAAGGGCTACAAATTTATGGCATCATATCACAGACTTCCATATCCCAGGGGCAGAGCAGCAAGGTCTAATGGGAGAAGGTGGCATCAGTCATATCGACAGACATTTGTAATTGGATGCAACCGCCCTGAGGATACACCAAACATTCACATCTGTTCTTTCTAGTTCCCAAAGGTGACATGCAGCCCTTCAGATATCAAATGGATGGTTACAACTAATAGTCCTAATATTCTGCCAATGGCAAAAAGGAGCTTGTTTACAATAGTAAATTATACTGTAAAAAACAAAAATGCTGTATTTCCATTGAATTAAAGCTTGCTTAATACTTTAAATACTCAATACTTAATCCATATGTTAAAATGTCTTTTTTCTTCCCAAAATGCAGTGTTGATCATCCTCGCTGAGAGCAGCCCCAGTGGAACACCACCATGGCAACAAGTGGAGCAGCAAAGATTTGGGACTAAGCCAAAAGCAGGAGACCAAACTCTTTGAAAAGCACAAACTGACACTTCCCATTAAAACGCTCTCCATCAAAAATACCAAGGGATAAACAAATCTGATTTGTATTGAAACTGCAAACTAGTCTTCCAAAATAAACATGATAAAAAGATTTTGATGGTAATGATGATGATTAGTGACAACACAAACACCTTAAAGAAATTAATCAGAAAAGGCTTATAGCAACAATAAATACAAGATAATCAAAAGACAGAGATAGGGTTTCCCACAGATTTGGAGTCAATTTGTGATGACTGACATCTACACCAAACACTGCCTGTAAGGGACTCCTCTACAAATATTTTGACTGTCGTTCCATCCATTTTCTTATCTGCTTATTCAAGATGTGTTTCAGAGCGGCTGAAGACTACTCCAGCTGTCAAAGGGTGATAGCCTGGGTACACTTAAGACAGGTAGCCCATCCATGACAGGGCTAACACAGAAACACCAACTATACGCTCCTGCAGCCACACCTACAGCCAATTTAGAATCACCAGAATTACTAAACATGCATGTGTATGGACTCTGGGAAGAAGCCAGAGCACCCGAACCTAGAAAGGCAAAACATGCAATCTCCAGACAGAAAGGCCTCAGCTGGGACTTAGGTTCAAACACAGGACATTCTTTCTGTGAGGTAACAGTGCCAAACACTGGACCACTGTGACTCCCTACACAACGTGATCTACAGAACAGAAAAAGGACTTCAGTTACCTCCTGCCACTGGACTCTGGAACTAGACACACAAGCACCTGAATAATATGAAATACTGCCGCAACAGTGAGTAGAAAACAAGAGAAGGGAGGGCTGTCTAGCAGTGACTGAACTTTCAAAATTAGATCAAGGGGACTGTCCCTTACCATACTGACAGCAGATATATATCAATCTGTTCCAGAGGAAAATATTACAATAAAGCTGCTAAAATGAGTTACTAAATACTTACTTACTTGGGCAAACTGCCCAAATAAAGTCTGTGCATGAGAAACACTGTAGAAAACAATACCAGAGGTTTAATTATCAATGAGATCTGAACGTAACCTGTTCAGAATAAGCAAAACTGACTCACCTTATAATCAATTCAACATTAGTTACACTAATTAAACATTGATTCCTTGTAGCCCTCCATTTTAAGGAGTCTGGCTGAATCTGTTGGCAGTTTGGGAGACAACTGTCCTTAAAACAAATCATGATCTACTTTATGCTCACTATACTGGCGACCCCTTGGGGAGAATACAAGGGAGCAGCCAAAGGTACATACTGTTTTCAACAAAGGACAAATAAAACTCACAGAAGACAAAACAAAACAAAAAAGCAGTACTGATACTGAAACAGTCAAAGGAAGCAAAGTCCCCTGTATTTTTGACAGCTAACTACATTATAAAGGAAAATCTTGCAGGACAGAAGTGACAGCACAGATTCAAAGTAATATGAGATAGCGGACTCCTCAAATCAAATGCAGGCAGACAGGAACCCCACCTACATGACTCAATTTCTTCAAGTTATCACAAATTCAATAAACCATGGCTGATAAGGGACCACCTCTATGCCCAAGATATGTTTTCACAGGTAGTATTGGGTAAATTAGTATCTTAAAACTTAAAAAATTACACAAAAGAGATGAAGCCAAACACTACTTGGTTTCTGAAGAACTGCAAAGACACTGTACTACTGAAAAATGGGGCCACACAGTGTTACAGAGAGCAGGTGAGGGAATCCCAGTTCACTGTGAGGAGGTGACACAGAAAGCTGCGTATTTTTGAGTTCTTCAGAATGTTTTCTATACAACAATTCAGAAAAAGTCAATGCTATAAGTGGAAAAAATGGTTTTGTAGCAGCTATGTTCTTGCCAAAATAATCAGATAATTTATTAGGCAACTGACAAAACTTCACAGGAGAAAGAAAACTGGATGAAATTACCCGTTTATCTACTGTATTACCTAAGATGTTGGGAGAAGACTACTCTTCATGTTTATATATTATTTTAAATTGAATGTATTAGAAGTTTTTATGTCAGTCAGACAAATCAAATAATGTGTACCACTTTAAAATCATTAATTGTTAAAAAATCTATCATAATCATTTCGAGATTTGTGACTCCAAAGGCCATAACATAGAATTTGCAATATTATAATCAAGCTCAAGTCATTGAGTGACCTCTGAGTCCTTGGCATGGAGGAGGCTGTTATCCCATCTGAATAGTAATGTTCCATCACAGGATAAAGGTGCCTCTCAGAACAACTTTATGTCGTTTTGCTGTGACATTTCCCTCTACAGTTCACAAGTGGATGAAAGCAGGGCAGCAAAACACTCCCAAAATCATCAAGGGTTCAATTTTTTATTTTTTTTTTAATTTAAAATTTTCCCCACTGTCCTAATAGCACCTTGGGTTTCTGCGAAATTGTGAGTATATTTTTGTTAGGAATTGACCCTTGGTATTTATTTTAGACAATACAGGAGATAACATCAGAGGCGCAAGGCTGAGATGGCTTGGACATATTCAGAGGAGGGATAGTGGATATATTGGAGATGGAGCTGCCAGGCAGGATGAGAAGGGGGAGACCACAGAGAAGATTCATGGATGTAGTGAAGGAGGACATGCAGAGGGTTGGTAGAAGAGAAGAGGATACAAGGGATAGGGTGAGATGGGGCAAATCTGCTGTGGCAACCCCTAACGAGAGCAGCCGAGAGATGATGATTTATTTTATAAATTAAATATTTTTTCCAGTAAATAATCAACAGATATTTGATAAAGAAAACAATCACTAGGTGAAGCTCTCATGGACCACTTTATTTACCATTTTAATTGGCTAATAGGATAGCAGCAAGAGTGAAAGGGAAGCTTTACAAGAAGGTAGTGAGACCTGCTATGATGTATGGTTTGGAGATGGTGGCACTGACAAAAAAAAAGAAAAAAACAGGAAGCAGAGCTGGAGGTGGCAGAATTGAAGATGTTGAGATTTTCCCTGGGAGTGACCAGGATTAGAAATGAGTACATCAGACGGAGAGCTCATGCTGAGAAGTTTGGAAACAAAGTCAGAGAGGCAAGGCTGAGATGATTTGGACATGTTCAGAGGAGGGAGAGTGGATATATTGGACAAAGGATGTTGAGGATGGAGCTGCCAGGCAGGAGGAGAAGAGGAAGACCACAGAGAAGATTCATGGATGTAGTGAAGGAGGACATGCAGAGGATGCAAGAGATGGAGACAGATGATCTGCTGTGGCGACCCCTAACGGGAGCAGCCAATAGAAGAAGAAGAACTGGCTAATGTGCTCCAACACAGACTGCCTTTCAGAGGCAGGTCAAAGATATTTTACAAGCATCCATCTGCTTCTGACTGCAATGAGTGGAAAATATTGATGCTGACTTTCCAAAACTGATGGTTCAGTACAACATTTCTCTGTAGGGGTTTAAGTGCCATACTATGCAGCAGATATCGGACACCATTACTTTTCCCTGCAAATTATCACACATCAAAGTAAATGCATGAGTAACTTTTCTTTTACATTTTTTTCAAACAATATATTTTTAATTGGACCTTAAGCTCTCCCTTAAGTGTAATCTCTAGATTGTACCTTTATAGTAAGTCCCAGTTTAATAATTATAGGCAAGGAGCACCTTTCAGGCTCAAAAACTCACAATGAGTGATAGTTTTCTGAAGTCTCGCCCTTGTCCAATGGCTGCCAAGAAACCAGAGAAGGCTGTCTCCTCAGGAGCTCCATTTGATGTCAAACTTTGCATACGTGAGGTTAAATGCATACATGGGGTTAAATGCATTAGCTACCTTATAACCAGATCCAGCAACATATGATATGCAAATGTATTCAGGTACAGTCAGTGACCTACCTCAGAAAGTGTACAGCATGGTCTAAGTAAAAGTAAGCAGCATAAAAGGGGTGGATCTGTCATATGATCCAACCTCTGACATTTAACTTCTACATTAGGTGAGCAAAATGTATTTTACTCAACTAATGTCTAAGTTTTCAGTCAACCTTTACAGAGGTCTTCTTGAAATGTTCAAGGTAAGTACTTTAAAAACATATTAGCATAGACTAAGAAATTGATGAGTTGCTAGCTGCAGCTAGTGTCTAGTCACGCTTTAAGAAGATAATGCTCAGTGACTGTACTTCTGACTTCGATGGCAAATGACTCTTGATTTCACCTTGTACTTGTTCCATGCCAACTACTTCTGTGTTCTTGATCTGTGTTACATGTTTTATAAATTAAACTTCTTGCTCTGTTACATCAGCCCTGTCTTTTCAGCTGCTGTGTCTCCTTTAGTAACACTATCCCTTGGGTTTTCCATCGTTATTTTCCCTTTTATCTCGCTCACTCTACTGAGATGTGGTGTGTGCAGCTGCAGAAGCCCAAACATTAGCACATGCCCTGCTGCCGGCTGCTAGCCTACGCGCCACCTAAGACATATGGCTGTAGCTCCTTTCCAGCCACAAGATTGCTTCAAGCAGCACTATTCTCATTATGATTAGCTTTTTGTGTTGTCTGTCAAGACATGAGCGTCATTTTTAATCACCATTATATCAACCGTGTCTTAAATCTCCAAAGAAAAAATTATATCACAATAATTATTGTTATATTGCCCAACCCTATGCATGAGCTACAATGTTCATGTCTTCATGAAAATTTAGGTCAGCTAATTGGCATAAACAAGTAAAATTATACGCTATAAGAACAAGAACAACAGTGCATCACAGCAAGGAACTCAGAAATGTTTTGTCAAAGGACCTAAAATACAAATTATCAGTGTACTCAACTCCAATTGAGAAAAATGTATCAGGAGCAGAGTGTTTATAAATACGAAACCAAATGGAATAAGAAGTTCAAAATTAAAAACGTATTTAAAAAATAAAAATAAAATTAGCCTAATTCCTAAATGCAGCATAAATAATATCTAACCAGATAAATAAAACAAGCTTAGACAATAAAAAGAAACCTCCTGCCATGAGGGTCACAAGAGTTAAAATAAAAATTATGTTTTAACTGTACAATAATGATAAAGTTGTATATTTTTTTCCTTTGGATATACAATCCTGGGATCACCCTTAATTTTTTATGATAGAAATAAAGAATATATAAGTGTAAGCAGAGTGTGGCATGACAACAGTAAAACTTAACCTGCACAGTATATTGTGTGCCATTTTTAAAAGCCAGCTACACATGACACATACATGAACGATACATTGCATGTTGTGTCCCACACAAGTAATCTCTTCATCCAACTTTTGGTTTGTTGGGATCTGGTCACCCTACTGGTAAACCATTAGCTTTAGTAATGAAAGCATGCATGATTACATTTCCTATTTTCCACTGCGACTTTTCTTTTTTGGTTTTGAAATCCACAGCTAGGACTAAAGACGAGCCATTTATGGGTATAAATTCATACTAACCTGAGGGTTAGTAAAACTAGGAAGGTAAGACAGCAGAAATAGGAAACAGACATTGCTACATTTCAGCTGAAGGAAAAGTAGAACTATTTTTTTCTGATTCAGTGTATAGCTTAGACATTGTTACAACTGGAAAATTTAACGAATGACTCAAAGATATGATTAATAAAAATAACCACTGTTCATTTCCATATAGCTTGTTGTCAAAGTCACAGGGAACCACTGCTGGTGGGCAAAAGAGCTGTAGGTTCGAGACCCCTGGCATAGGCGGAAAGCGGTCAAAAGCTCACTGTCATCACATCTCTTTAGAGGGTACTAACTTCTTCTCAAGTACCCTGTTCCGGCGCGTTGATTGATATGGGAAAAAGTAACAGGCGACCCACACTTCCGACCCCAGTTGTTATCAAACTAAATCCAAGTTTGTTTGTTTTTTCCCCAGCACGACCGCTGAGATTTGTTAACGAGTTTGTGAATAAGCGTTACATCCTCTCCCGAAACTACAAGCGCTAATCGCAGTTTGGACACGCAAATGGCTGATAGAAACGTAGCAGCCCCCGTTTCACCAGCTGCTGAAACTCTCCCGAGTCCGCAGTTTCCAGCTGATTCTACCTCTTCCTCGAACTGCTTACCGAGCTAAAACCCTGCACTGCTGTCATTCTGACATTAACCGCACGAAATTAACACTTCTCTCTGACACTTCAACGCAGATTCGATATAAATCTCCGCTTGGAGGAGCCTGCCATCGAGCAGGCTGACCTTAACTTACTCCTAATTAACTTAGTCCGACGGGTCGGGGTGCGGAGCTAGCGCCCAGCTGCTAGCAGCTAGCGTCGGCTGTGTCTGCCTACCTCGGCTGCGATGCCATGGTGCGCCCCTCACAACAACCAAAGTTGGTTGTCATGTGTTTCTCAGAGTCCTCACCGAGGTCTTCTTCTCACTTAGTCACATTGTTTACCGGTGAAGATGGTCTGTTCAATTAAAAAAAACTGTCCGGCCGACGTTGTTTGATAGTTGTCGGCTAACCGTGCGTATTGGGTTAGTCCACTCTGGCTGCCTACTGGATTGTTCTACTCTTCTCAGCCACCCGGGGATCAGCCTTAGTTTTATACACTTAAATCTGTCAACAAAAAGACAGCTGAAGCGGTTGGATTGCTTTTTTAAGCGGAGATACACAATAAATATACCAAATGAATTGAGTAGGGGCAACGTTATTTACAGTTTTTTCGCCATTACAACAGTTTGGGCAAACTTTACGCAGGTACCCCTGCGTGGCACCCATGGTACGGCCAGCCGTGTTTATGTTTACACGACGTTGCGAGCTTTAAAAGTTCGTGCACGTTTGTGGGTCATTTTTAAGCGAGTGTGGATTTTGACCTAAAACGAGGAAGTATAACCAATAAAATTACAAATAAATATGATAAAAACCGTCGAATTCAGCCTATATAGTGACAAACAAAAAGGCTGCTTTTTATTTTGTTTTAAAACCCTGAAATAAAAAAAGAGAGCTTTAAGAAATGTGACTTAGTAAAACCATCTCCATTCATGATATGCTTTGATACACAAAAGATTTGTTCTTGGTTTATATGGAAATATATTTTATTTTGTTTTAAGCCTTGTTTATGTTCTATACTGTCCAATTAATTTATATGCTGTGTTTCATCTGGTATAATGTATCTGAGCCAATCTAAGGGCAAAATTGTCTTTTGTTGCTTTAAAACAATAAGAATAAAAGTTTATTCTATATACATTATATGGACAAAAGTGTTGGCCAACCCATATATACAAAGTCTTGAACAATCAGGCCCCATCCTATCTTAAAGACCTCATTGTACCATATTTTCCTCATTAGAGCACTTCGCTCTCAGAGTGCAGATCTACTTGTGGTTCCTAAAGTTTTTAAAAGTAGAATGGGAGGCAGAGCCTTCAGCTATCAGGCCCCTCTCCTGTGGAACCAGCTCCCAGTTTGTATTCAGAAAGCAGACACCCACTCTACATTTAAGATTAGGTTTAAAACTTTCCTTTTTGATAAAGCTTATAGTTAGGGCTTAGTTATGCTGCAGTAGGTTTAGGCTGCTGGGGGCTTCCTATGATGTGCTGGGCATTTCTTCTCCACCCACCTCTTTTTACTCCCCATGCATTTATTTGTTACTGCTGCATGTCATTAAACGTTGTCTTCTCTCTCTCATAGTCTGTGTCTCTCTTTGCTCTCCTTTCTGTCTTCTCTGTCCCCTCACCCCCAACTGGTCTAGGCAGATGGCTGCCCCTCCCTGAGCCTGGTTC
>VUQH01051001.1:9704-30876 GCA_015106775.1 Etroplus canarensis | reverse complement strand
AAGGCAAAAAAAAAAAAGGGGAAAAAAAAAAAAAAAAAAAAAAAGCAGCTCAGCGTCAGCCAGCAGCACACGGGGACTGAATGGCCTTACCATGTGACTGACACTCATTCAGACGCCTGAACAATGGCTCACCTCTTCAGTCTGAGGACACACAACCGCTCACCAGCCCAGCCTGTTCCCTGCCCACGTCTGCAAGGTGCTGTCATTACAAGCATATAAAGAAATGTGTTGCTTTACAAACTGTACCTCTGTAGACCCTTTGAGACTCGGCTCTGTGATGATTATTAAATCTGCAGGCTGAGGTGATGCCTGGATTGCATAACACTGTGAACTGCAAATCACTGAACATTAAGACTTCTGTGAGGCTCCGCCTCCCGGCTCGCTCTGACCTTTATTCCCTCTGCGCCTTTCTCCTCCCAGTCATTGTTTCCACCGACTCTCCTCTGACTCTGCAGGCTCTGAAGTGTTAGCGAGGCTGTGGCGGAGGCTGCACGGCACACAAAAACAAAGAAACGCACAGGCGGTAGCTGGCTTTCACCAGCCATGTCACAAAATTGTAACTCCAATAGAATTTCAGCATAAACGTACCCAGAAAACGAACGCAACACGAGGACTAACAGACTGGAGAAGGTGGGGGTTGGGATTCTTAAAAGTGCCTGTGAGAGAACCAGCTCTCGCTGATCTCTGCTGTAACAAGATACAACAGAAAACCAGACAGTCCAGCCCTCCGCCTGAACGCAGGCATTTGTTCTTCCAACTGTGTGGGTGTGTTTGTGACCAGGAATCCTGGTCTGCGGCTACACAGAGCTCCCGAACCGTCACGCGCGCCCCCTCGGCTGAAGGCCGCACTCTCCAGCGCGGCTACCAACTCGCTGAATTCCAGCGAGGTGCTGTAACGGGGAACCGCAGCTGCTCGGCCACAAGCGCGCAGAGGCGGGGTTGCTGAGTGCTGAAGCGCACAGTGTGCAAGAGTGGCCAACACTCTGCTGACTCAATAACTGCAGAGTTCCAAACCTGGTCTTGCATTAACGTCGGCGAAAAAAAACTGTGTGCCGGGAGCTTCGTGGCATTGGTTTCCGTGGCGAGCAGCAGCACGTAAGCCTTATTTCACTAAGCCCGCTGGTGTAAAGGACGCCGTCAATGGACTCTCGACAGGTGAAAATCTGCTCTGTGGAGTGAAGACTCACACTTCTCGGTCTCGCAGCCTGATGATGCGTTTGGGTTTGGTGAATGCCAGGAAAATATTCGCTGCCTGACCACATTGTGCCAACTTTAAAACCTGAAGGGGTTGTTTTTCTGGGGTTGGCTCGAACCCCTTAGTTCCAGTGAAGGGAATTCGCAATACTTCAGCTAACCAGGACATTTGGGAAACTTCTATGCTTCCAACATTTTGGGAACACTTTGAGGAAGGCCCTTTAATGTTCCAGCATGACTGTCCTCCGGTGGACAAAGCAAGCTCCATATAGGCATGGTTGGATGAGTCTGGTGTGGAAGAACTTGACTGGCCCGCACAGAGCCCTGACCTCAACCCCATTTAACTCATTTGTGATGAACTAGAATGGCGACTGTGAGCCTGGCTCTCTCAGTGACCAACCTCACAAATGGGCCAAAATTGCCACAGACACACAAACTTATGTAGAAAGCCTTCTCAGGAGAGTGGAAACTGTTACAGCTGAGCAAATGAGTATAAAAAGCCCACATATTCACAATGGGATGTCAGAAACTCTCCTGTAGCTGTAATGTGCAAGTGGCCCGATACTTTTGTCATTAGTTCTGGTGAACCAGAGGTTCGCAGTGTGAATACCGTGCTTGCATGTAGAGATGGTTGCTACAGTTATCAGCGCTAGCTGCCAGCTGCCTTGCCAAACACCACTGGTTACAAAAACAAGGACTGTTACAAAATCAATCACTCTCCTTTTACGTAAGCCTTTCTCACACATCAACGCTGGACAATGTCAGGAAAATCAGGTTGGGACATCGTCCAAAGCCGGCCTTTCACGCATGTAACACGCAGCAGGATGCAGCCTGCGTTGTTCTCACTACTGGAAATATTGTGGCTTTGGCGAGGGATGGCGTCAGGGCAGGACATGCAGGAGGAACACACAGATACCAGACCCATCCTCTCTAAGGCTGCACCCAAACATTTGACACTGGTTACGTTCTTCCGCTGGGCTGGCTGCCAGTTTGAAGATTCAGATTTTCCTCGCTTCTCCCCTCCGCCGTCGCAGTCTGGGATTTTTGTTGTGTTTATTTCTGAGGTCATCTCCTGTAATATTCTGTAACTCTCGCCTCTTCACGCTGATGTCAGTGTTACTTCATCTCTGTGTCAGTTTTCCCTCCTTTGTAATTGTCTGCCCCTCCCTAAACAGTTTCACGTGTCTAATTATCCAATCAGTCAGCCAGTTTGTACATACGTCCTGCCTTCGACCTTCCACTTGCGAGATTGCCTCGTCACTACTAATTAAGCCTCCCAGGCATTTCCTTGTTTACCCTGTTTTCCAGAGTTTCTAGCGTTGTTGTCGTAGTCCTCGTGTTTAGTCTGTGGTGCCTCTCCTGTGTTGCCTTTGGACTGCATTTACATTTACTGCCTGTCTGTGTATGACCTGCCGGATTAAAAGACCAGCTTTATGCATTTTATCACGTCTCCCTGTGTCTTAACATCCCTCTCAAGCTTCAGCTCCGTCGCGGGAAATTTTTTATCAATACGCCGTCCACCACCTTTCCAGAATCGACATGCAACGCGCCACTACCGGTGCACAGCACAGCCTGCATCAGCTGTGACTGGCCCGTTGGATGCTGCTGCACTTCTACTTCTGCCATCATTCTTCAACTCAAATGGAGGAAACGAATCAACTGTAAGGGAGAAGCCCCGCAGGCTAACAATGATTTGGCGGCTACATCGCAGAGCAACGTAGGCACACCACGGACGAGCACACTGGACACGCCCCTGGCAAAATACCACGATTTTATGACGTAAAAAATGAGATCATGATAAATCATTTCAAATGTTTTTCCACCTTTCATGTGACCTATGACCTCTACTATTCAATGGAAGAAGAAACAAATCTGTCAGGGGGGGAAAATATGATTAAAAAAAATGTACAAAAGGATGGCCAGACAGTAAAGCTAATACTTCACTGAAGCACCTTTTGCTTTAACTCCAGCAGTCAGTCTTTTCGGTTAGACATCAGTTAAAGTGACTCTGATTAACTCCAAATAAAGTTCAGCTGCCCTCGTCGGGTTTTCCTGATGACGAGGCTGCGTTCTCACTGCAGGCTAAAGTGACTCTCATCTGACTGTTTTGTGAAAGTCTGAACAGCACAGAACCAATTTTTTCAAATTGGATTCAGGCCACTCTCACACGGGGTTCTGAATCGGATAAGTCAGACCTCAGTCTGACAGAGGATGGCGAGATCAAATATAAACAATGGACGAAACGAGCGCGGCAGACGGCGTCGACGGAGCGCGTCAGTTTAACTCACACGCTGACATGTGTAGCATCCATATTTACCTCTGTAAACACAGCGTGCTGCGTGTGACGTCCAGAGAGTGCTTGACGCAAAAACACCACCAGAGGAACACCACGCCTGTGGTGAAGCGTGGTGGTGGTGGTGGTGGTGGCAGTAGAGGTGGGAATCACCAGAGACCTCACGATCTTTACCTCTCCGTACATTATCGATAAAATACTATACCGCAGCTTTTTCCAATAGTAAATTCTGTCCCCGAAGGTAAACTGTGTCAATATCTGTTTTATGTAACGAGCAGGCAGATGCTGTCATAGTGTCTGTGCTGATCCAGGGGGAAAACCTGCAGAATTCTGCAGAGCTTCTTGGCTGGTTGCCTTACTCTTCAAACGCAGAAAATCTGCAGAATCTGTGTGGTGCAGATTCCATGTGGGCCTGCCAATAAGACAAGGCTCTCAGTGTGCGCCTCTCACTTCATTCTTGTTGAAGCAAAATGGGATTATCAATCATTCGCACCAACACTGTGATTAAAACTCGTCAATGACAAAAACAGTGTTTTATCGCAGTCTTGTTCAACTGGGCAGACGTGTGAGGGACACTGGACCGTTCCATGTGTTTGAACAGTACAGCTTGTACAAAGTTCTGCTCCTTCAGCAACTGAAAGGTTCAAAAACATACGTAGGTAGGACTATAATGTTCACATTGTATAATATGCTATCTGGTATGCTTGTATCGATACAATGCTGCCACGCAAAACATCACGAGTCAAGATGGAGGGATTTATAAACAGTTCCAAATACCAATTTTGACCCCAAAACCTTCAGATGTCTGCTAGAAAGCTGAAGCTGAAGAGGAATTTCACCGTTCAGCACCACAATGACCCCAAGCGTACATCCAAATCATCCAAAGAATGGCTTCACCATAAGAAAACCAAAGTTTTGGAATGGCCCAGCCAGAGCCCAGACCTCAATCCCACTGAAGATCTGTGGGGTGACCTGAAGAGGGCTGTGCACAAGAGACGCCCTCACACTCTGACACTCCACCTACATAATCTACGCATATTTTCAAACTCTTCAGCTGCTGACAGAGCTGCAGAACAGGCCGGCTGTGGCTCGCGAGGTAGGAGCGGGTCATCTTCCAACAGGAAGGTTGGCGGCCTCTCCAGGTCTGCATGCATTCTTCCCCAAATTGCTCCCGATGCATCCATTGGAGCGCGAGTGTGTGTGTGACAGTTAAACATGTTTAAAGGATAGAATAAAGCACAGCATGGATGTGTGTCTGAAAGAGTGAATGAGGCTTGTAGTAAAAAGCGCTCTGAGTGCGTCTGAAAAGCGCTTGAAGGGCTTTTTTTTTCTTATTTTTTTTATGTTTTCCCCCCCTCACACATTTGTTTCTTTTCCTGTTAAACTGTACAGGTTATAGGCCACATTAAAGTTGGAAAATGCTTGGGAATTAGTTATCATGGTCTCATTTTTTTTCCATCAGAAACACCTGGGATTGTAACAGGGATGCTGCACTGTAGACTCAATGCATAAGCTAAACTTTAGTGTAAGTGAAGCCAGACAAAAAAAACAGATTCAGTTTTCCACTTCATACCTTCATAATACCAAACACTGACCCTGGAATCAGGCAGAGACATCTGGAATGTAAATGCTGTAGCTTCATTTACAAATTTAAGCTGTTTTTCCCCCTAGAGTCCTCTGACATTATGCGCACAGATTCCATCTGGGCCAGAAATGTTGAGTATAAACCCTCACGGCTGAGCTCCAACAAGTGTTACAGAGGTGCAAAAAGAGGCACAGGAGCCTGTCTATTTAATGCAGCACTGTTTGCACTGTTTTTTGACGTGAGAGAAAAGTGTGCCGACGCTCCAGCCTCAGCATGCCAGCTCTACTATATACCACGGTGAAGCATACAGATGGCGACATCACTGCCAACGATTTATATTACTGTCACTACCACGGCTACTGTTATTTTCTCAGGGCAGCATGACACAGCACAAAGCCTGCATCTTTATTGGCGGTTTTATTTTGCTGTGCCACGGGGCTGTGCACTTCTACTGATCAATCACAGGCCGAATTACCACAGCAGTGTGTCTCGCTGCATCTGTGGCGGCAGAGCTCTGTGGAACGCTGCTGGGCCGTGAGGTAATTTCAGCGTGCAGACCACTGTGGCGCTGCAGTGACCGGTGCTGCCTGAAGATTTTTCCCCATCCTCACATGCGATTACTACAAAGAGAAGTGCCAGCAAACCTCTGCTTTCGCAGCAACCTGGTCCATCAGCTCCCATAAAATGTGAGGATTCAACCAAACAGGATCAGTAAATCACTTCATGTTGTTTATGTGCGTGTGAAGCCAGGAGGAAGTGGGGGGATTCTAATGATTGCTCGCAGATGCCTAAAAAGCTTCATGGTAATGCAGCTCCCACACAACTGGATTGTAACCGTCATGACAGCAGGTGGGGCGCACATGGAAAAGCGCACGCACACCCCCTTTAAGTAATTTAGTAATTCTATCTTTTTCTACTCTGCGCCTGTTTTGCAACAAATGGTTGAACACTTATGCTACGTTCACACCGAACGCGGTTCGCGCGGCTGGGGCGGCCGCTTTCAATGTTAAGTCAATGTAAACATGCGGCGAGAGGTCCTGTGGAGCGATTTGAGCGGCGGGCACGGCGCATTTCGGGCGGCGCAGCGAGAATCGGCCGCGCTGTGAAAATTATGCAGCGCGGCGCAAATTTTCCAGAGTTGAAAAATCTGAACTTTGGCGAATATTCGCGTCGCGTCAACCGATCAGGAACTCGGCTTTGGTAGTGACGTGTTGATGATGTGATCAGCGGGTGGAGTCCAAAACCAACATGGAGGAGATCATTTTATAATATTTGTAAAAAAATTTTCCTGCAGTTATCTCGCCACTGGAGACTCCTTCAGGACCGTAGCCAGCAGCAATATTATTATAAATGAACTTGTACTTTTATAGTAGTAAGAAGAGGCGGGTAAGGTATCCAAGGTTGGCGGTAGCTTATGAACACACTTTTGGACACGCGAATGGGGCGAATTCGCCGCGCGGCCAAACAGAAGCGGCGGAGGTGAATTCACCACGTGAATCGTGTTCGGTGTGAACGTAGCATTACGCTACTCTCTTCTATTCTCCACTAGGGGTCGCCACGGCGGGTTAATCCACATTGGTGTTTTGGCAGAGGTTTTATGCCGGATGCCTCTCCTGGAATCAAACCAGGGACCTTTCACTTGTAAAGCCCCGTCACACCTCGACGATACCCGCTTGAGAAAAATTTGGTGAATACACATTGAATAAGTTAAGAGCACGCTGAAGCACGCTGGTCGCAGTATGGCGAGGTCGCTGAAAAATTTTGGGCACACGCAAAATTCATGACGTATGCCATAGTACGGCTCATACGTCCCGCATACGGAGGCCATAAGTTGTAGGCAAGTTATGCGATTGTTGACCGACGTTCACACAAGTTACTTGTAAGTTACAAGACATAAGAAATGCATTGAGATAATGTCTAGAGTACCCAAAAGTTATTTCTAACTTATGAGTAATGTGATTTGAACCTATGTGTAACTTACAGTGAACTTATCTCCAACACACTGACATATGGGATGTGTTTCGGACGCCCCCAGCACTTACTGAACATGTTTCTAACTTACAGCTACTGCATAATAGCGTAGGCGTCAGCCATGGATGCAGCTACGATGCCAGTGACAACACCTGAGAGGCGCTGGAACCTGCATCATCTCCATCACAGGGTGAGGGTGAAGATGAAGATGATTCCTACATGCGTCCACGGCCAGGAGACTTTGGCAGCGTTCTTTGAGGTTTTCTTCGGCATGACGGTGTTGTTGATACTGTGAATAGGCTACGACACGCTGTGCATAATGCTGTGAACACCAGCAACGCGCTAATTCTTTAGTATTAGTTCTTTATACGTCATCTATACATTCTATATAAGTTACTGATGTGTTATGTATGTGTCCATAATGTAAAAAAAACATCATACTTCTGTGAATGCCAGCATTGTAGAGAAATTTTGATGCGTCGACGTACGCTGACTACATCGTTAGGGTGTGATGGGCTTAAGGCTACACTACACCACGGAGTAACCAGCTCTCCCCTGGCTGCTGGTTCTGGTTAGTGCTGGATGAAAATGTTTAATTGCTAGAAATCGCCTCTTCTGGTGCTCTATCGGCTGTCGCTGATCCCCATCATCATCAGCACAACCCTGGTCTTGGGTCACATTTTCCCCGCGTTTGACCGAGGTAGGTGCATAACTCCTCGACAGATGAACCCCGTGGCCCCCACCACCTCCACCCTGTTCTTCTATTTATGTGCTTATGAGTTTGTTTTTGGTGGATGGGTGTCTCCCCAGCTAAGCCTTTAAATGTCTGTTCTCTCACATATCACAGCGTGAAATCCATATTGGGCGTAACAGAAACTAAAAATCACTGGTCCCTAACATACAAGCGGCCCACGAGCCTTTCACCCAAAAGCAACGCCACATCATAACCACAGTTCGTGTCCCCAGGTCCTCGTTAATGCCACTAATCCACGGTGAGATCGGTTTTCTTTTGTCTGATCCGAGGCCATACGAGACCGGCTTAGCCAAGGGCAGAGCCTTCAGGTTTATCCCGGCATCACAGATAAACACATCAACTTCTAAAACAGCGCTGAGCACAGGCCATCCCTGATAATAATGCAATGCAATATATCACAGCGCTGCAAGGATCCCATGACATTTAGCTGGGCTTAAACACATCTCAGCTTTCTCTCTCCCTCTCTTGTTCAGAAAGTACACAGGAGGGACGAACCCGAGTCAGAGCAAAGCAGAATCACAGGAAGCTCGTTAGAGGGTCACTTTGGACCTCTGAGGAATTATTCATTTCTGGAATTCATATTTCAGTAAAACTGATCTGTGTAAAGGACATCCTCATGATCTGCTGCTCATAATGAGTTTAAAGGGTTACATCACTGACATCAGCAGCGCAAATTCCCTGTTTTTTCCTCAATGTGGCCTTAATATTCTTTTATTTTTATTCCATTCTGGGTTGTTAGGCGCACCTTTCCCCAGTCAGGTTTAAGCCATGTTCATAAAGCCACTTAGTGGAACCTCCATCCATCCAGATCAGACCTAATCAGCTGTATTACTTTAAACAGTCTCTGATATGTTGAGTATTTCAATACAAATCACACAAATTTATCAGCTTTTTCATCTGGATCTGCAAATCATGCCTTCAGCGGTAACCTCGGTCAACACATTCTTTATCTAATAAGTTAAAGGGGCGGCAGTGGCTCAGTCTGTTGGTGACCGGCTGGTAACCGGAGAGCCGCTGGTTTGAAACTCGCCTGCGGAGGAGGAAGGTTGGAGGCCAATTCACGACCCACCAGCGAATGCAAACACGCCTGGACTCCTGTACTGTTACAGGTACTTCGAGCAGCGCAACTTGTACAGCAAACCCTTCAGCTACCGACCCAGATCATGCGGGCGGGCTGAACAAGCGGTTGACTTTATTGTTCTAGTACTAAAAGGTCCAATTTGTACTTGCAGTTTACATCATAATGTATTAGTATGTGGTATTTCTGTCTTGATACATCTTTACATAAACTAGTTTGATGCTGTATCGTTTTCTTCCTGCCACTCCTAACAGCTGGAGTCAGGCCAGCGCGAGCATAAATGCCGCCGACAGTGTCACCGCTTGCGTCGGCCACGCAGCAGGCTCTACATAGATGCAACGCAGAGATGTAAATTGAGCTTTGGTCTTTAGTTAGCCTTCGAGTACATATCTGAGCCCATGATGGGTCTTCTGCTCACCAAAGCAGAACCATCAGATAAGAAAGCCAGATGTAAAACAGAAAGGAGGGCAGCAGGCGTGCAACCGTCACTCGTCTGAACACCGGCCCTGCACCAGCTTTATGCGACTAGCAGCTCTGACTCAGCCTGGACACAGCTCGTGGTCGGTTTAAAGCGTTCGTCCTTCCAATCCAGCGATTCACATGCTGAGTAAGGGCAATGCATATTCACTACGCCGCCTCTGAAACGCCAGTCTGGTCTGTTTCATCACCAAATGGAGGGTGATCATACTTTTTAATACACACTTTTCACTAACTGCATCGCTTCCCCTCATTCTGATCTGATCTGTGTCTTTCCTCTCTCCCCCCCTCACCCCCAACCGGTCGAGGCAGATGGCTGCCCCTCCCTGAGCCTGGTTCTACCGCAGGTCTCTTCCTGTTAAAAGGGAGTTCTTCCTTCTCACAGTCGCCAAGGCCTGTTCATAGGGGATCATCTGATTGCTGGGGTTTCCTGCAGGGTCTTTACCTCACAGTATAAAGCACCTGAAGCCGACTTTTGTTGTGAATTGGCGCTATATAAATAAAATTGAACTAAACTGAGCCATCCTCAAAAAGAACCAAAGAATAAGTTTAACATTCTTGATAAATCTGCTGAGCCGTGCAGCTTTTGCATCCACCCAGATCCTAACTAATGAGACGGTGCTAATTAGGGGTGCAATAATTCTCCAAAGCTTCAGTTCAGTTCATCACCACATTTCTGGGCATACTTATTTTTCATCAACATGACAGGCTGGTGGTACTTATAGACAGTAAAAGAAAAGCAGAAGCATATGAATGATAAAACCAAGACATGACTGTACACAATGCTAACAAAAGATTAAAAACAAACAGAAGGCCAGTGATGCAGTAGCTCATCCAGCTGACATTTCACAGGTTGTTGTAATGTGTGAAGTACAGACAGACAGTGATAAGCTCCCTTTTCACTGGTTGGCTGCACTGCACAAATTAATGAGGAACAAAATCCACTCAGAAGTCAAGAAGGCTCACAAACCGTCACATCCAGGACCACGGGCCTCGTCCCTGACCAGCCCACACCGAGCCTCAGACATTATGACGCTTTAAATGAACCTAATGAGACAGAGGCCCTCACAACCGCTCACTTCATGAACACCATAATGAAAAGTGCCATGACAAATGTGACCTGGCCTCTGTTTGGGTTAAAGACATGTCAGGTGATCACGAAAACCTGACCAAGACTCCAGGACAGGGGTGGGCAACGTGCGGCTCCTCATTCCTCTGCTGTGGCTCCAAAAATATTCATGTCAATAAATGATGGCTATTTAATTTAAATGTATTTTATTTTAGTTAGTTAGTAACTTCAGCGTCATTCTAGATGAGCAGATTGAGGTGATCCTATAACATTAAAACGTGTTTATACATTCTGTCGATCAAAATATTGATTCTGACTGCCGTATGTGCCTGAGGAGATAAAGCAAATTGAAGCAGACTTAAGTCATAAAAATACAAAGTGGTTTGGTTAATTACAGTGGATGAGCTGCAGCTGGATGGTTTTAGTTGGTGGGCTGATTTTTTTTTTAATTACAGAAATACAAGCAGGACTCAAACAAACCTGCACTGTGTATTTTATTTTAAAGTTAATTTATTCGTACCAGTGTCGTCGTTTGTTTTTTGTTACAAACAGAAATAAAATGTCATTTTAAACCGTCAGCTGCTCCCTTGCATTCTCCCCAAGGGGTCGCCACAGCAGATTAGTCTGCACTGGTAATCTGAGGTTTTACACTGGATGCCCTTCCGGATACAGCCCTCAGTGGTGAGAGGAGTGTGTGTCCCCCACCTGGAATCGAACCAGAGACCTTTTGCTTGAAAGGCGAATGTGTAAACCACTACACCATGGGGACACCAACAAACTACAGTCCTTATATACGTACCATAAGGCTAACAAACTATACACGCGGCGCTGTCTTCGTTTTAGGGGAGGAGCCATTTCTGTGAATTGTGGTCAGACGGACAGACAGATGGACAGACAGACGGATGGACACCTCCCTGAGCTAAAAATCCATATGACACAGAAACAAGTAAATCAGTCCTTCAGTTCTGACCACACGTTTGATTATCCAGTAATCTGTGTCATTTCGCCACAGGCCTGATCAGGTGATCATGGCTGGCTCGTAACCAGGAAATAAGGAACACCGTTTTGATGTAATACCTTCTTACTCATTAGCTGGCCAGTCGCGCTTTAACCAGGCATTACCAGCCCCACAGGAGCAGCATGAGGTGGGTATCAACCTGACTTCCAGGCGCTGGTATCACCAGGCTTGGTCTCTCAAAGTTGTTGCTGTACCTTCAGCTGCTCCCTTGTATTTTCCCCAAGGGGCTGCCACCCGCATCGGAGGTGCCCTTTCTAACGCAACCCTCCATGGTGAGAGGGGCCGGGGACACTTGACATCCACTCGACAATAATAAAAAGCATCGTATCTGCGGCACAGAAAAATGAGGCTGAACTGCAGCGTTGCTGGTCTCATTCTCAGGTTTCACTCATGCTAAACATGTAAATATATCTGCTGATAAAATCAAACGTGCCTGCTGTAAGAAAGTAGCATCTCCTGCCACGAGATAAAATCAGCGCCCAGAGAGCAGCTGCGGCGGTGTGGCGTCCCCCACGTTGGCGGGCTAACCCGGTCCCTGAAGGCGTGGAATGCCCCACCGGCCCTTTTTGTCCTGACAGCAGCTGTGTTGGGGTGTTCCAGTGAGCCAGTTAGCAAAGTGAGCATTCCTGTCACAGTTTGAGTGCAACGTGTGCGGTGGGCTCAGAGGGGCTCGTGTCGCAGCGCTGGTCCTTTATAGAAACCAGTATCACCGTTAGATCTGTCAGATAAAACACCTGCTGTGCTCAGAGATCTCAGCTTACTGCACTTCAAGGAACACATGTTATGAGGTAAAGAGCATTTAAAACACGGCACGTTAGAGGGTCGGGATGTAGTGGCCTCGCTGTACTTCTTCATGTATATGATTGGCTGTGACTGATCAGCTGATGCATGAGCTGGTACCTGCCATGCAAAATTAACAACTGACACCAGATAGTAACACCTGCATTTGTATTACAGGATCGTTCTGGCTTGTTTCAACCCCCCCAATGGTGAATGTGGATCATACTAACTTAGAGAGACTTGATGGAGACTCTTGGAGACGAGGAGACGCGTGAAGAATCAGAGCTGTGGACGCAAAACTAATTCATTTGTGGCTTTTTTAAAGAGAGCTACTCTGTATTCCCAAAAAGTAGCTAAAAAGGAAAAGCCAGACTCTCTTCAGACAGACTGTGTATATACTGTAAATACTGTATATACTGTGAATACTGTATATATGGGGACTCGGGAGGTGGAGAAGGTTAGAAACCAATTCAATGATCCCCAGCTCCTCCAGTCCACATTTTAAAGTGTCCTTGGGCAAGGTACTGAAACCCAGACTGCTCCCTTTGGAGTGTGAGTAGAATGAAGTGCTGTGTGAATGTGTGTGAATGTGTGTGACAGCGCACACACTGGTTTCAGCAAGAGCACAAAAGCGCAACATAAATACCAGTCCAGGTACCATATTTAAGACATATGGATGCAGCCATAGTGACAGGGACCACTGGCTGCACGTTGTCGTTTTGGCCGCTGCCATGCCATACCCTTGTTATCTGGAGCCAGAAGTTGATTACGAATCAATGCAACATGAAATGTGATTTGACGGGCGTGGCCTCTGGAGCGCAGTTTTCACAAAAAAGATTTTAAAAAAAGTTATGACACATTTACAACTCCTTGTGAACCGTTACGGAGTGGCTACAATAAAGATACGAAACGTAACAAACTGAGAAGGACATCTTTATGAATTCACGTGACATGTTACAAGGTATTTATGATTTTCAAGAGACGAGGCAACCAGCCCGAAGTGGTCACACAAGATTAGAATGTTTAATGGCATTCATGAAGCAATTTAACAGTCTACCACACCGTCACGACACGTTGTGAAGGTTTACGAAATCGTAACTCTACATGAAAGGTTTAGAAATTTCAAAATTTCAAGACAGTACGAGACATTACGAACATTTGGGAGTCAAGTACCATCTTGACTCCCAAATGCCATCTACCCGCCATTAGGCTAGCAGCCATCTACCCGCCATTAGGCTAGCAGCCATCTACCCGCCATTAGGCTAGCAGCCATCTACCCGCCTATAGAGTAGCAGCCATCTACCCGCCATTAGGCTAGCAGCCATCTACCCACCTACAGAGTAGCAGCCATCTACCCGCCATTAGGCTAGCGACCATCTACCCGCCATTAGGCTAGCAGCCATCTACCCGCCATTAGGCTAGCGACCATCTACCCGCCATTAGGCATAATTTGCAGCCAAAATACAAAAAACTCAGCACGTGTGAAAGAGAAAAGCACACACTCGGAGTTAATTATTTTCCCCAGCATGAAGAGACTTTGATGTGGTGACTAACAATGTCAAAAAATTTAAATGTATCATAATTAACAGAAGTGGACGAACATCTGCTGAGTAGCTAAAACAGTTTTTAAAAAAAATCACATCATTTGATGTACTTTTTTATTTTTACCAAAAAACTGCAACTCTGTTACCTCATCCAGTTTGTTTGTTTCTTCAGTGTAAAGCTCGCCTGTCCACCGCCCTTCACCGCGCCCTCACTGCACCATAGCGAGTTTTCCACTCACAAACACTCTCAAAGGAAAGAAGATACGTAGACGAGACGAACAGGGCCTGCAAACGCACGATCACGTTGTATTGATTTTTAAATAACAACATAACAGTCACTGATGTCCTCCTCTTCTTTTTCTTGTTTTTCGTGTGAAGTTGTGACTCAAAACTCTAGTGACACAGATTCCATTTACTATGACTCTCATAGTAACGATAATATTTAAGACATTTAGGGTTAGGGTCAAATCACTGATATCGTCCACTGGCACAACCCTGGAGTCAAACACAAACTGCATTCATGTTAAATTGTAATCACTTTCACATATGTGGGATTGGGGCTTTGATGAGCTCGCACAAGCCAGGTTTGCTTGGCAAGTTGCATCCATGAACTACACAAGTGCAATATGTAGACACCCGCTAATCAGCGCTAATGAAACTGAACCACAAACCTCTCGGGTGGGCTGTACCACACAGCGAGGCATACTATTAGTCAGATCTTTCTATTAAAATGCACAACATGGTAAAGAGGTCCACATCAAAGTGGCGTTCTGACGCCATGAAGTTGGGCATTGGGATTCAGTCGGCCTCAAATGGCCATTAGAGGAACTTCAGTTTTTGGTCCTTATGCTGCTGCTTGCATTCAAACACTCAGCTCTTCATGTAGCTGAGAAGCAAGTCAAAAGTAATTTCATATGCTGAATATCTAATTTGCTAATCCGTCCAACACACAAACAAACTGGTGTGTGGTTAAAAATATGAAGTTAAATGAGGTCAGCTGGCAAGCTGTCTCAGATGACGATCAAAACATCTACTGCAGACAGATCATTTCTGTTTCCTTTCATTCAGACTGAAAACATTTAAAATGATTTATGTAAAAAAGAAAAAATAATCACATCTTTTAAATGGATTTCATTGTAAAGCTTATCTGTTTTTGGGCAGTTTCCCTGAATGCCCACAGCCAAGGGAGCAAGTCCAAAACGAGCACAACCCAGAGAGCTGCAAAAATCAAATTAAAGGGAAACAACACCGGATTATCCTTCAAAATCCTAAACGCCAATGCTGCACTCTTTGCTTGGCTGCACTTTAACGGCAAACAATAGAGGACCTTTTGTGAAAGTTTAGCTGAAACAGTGAACATGCTAAAGGTCTGCTGATAAGCTTCCAGCATTCCCTAGATAGGACCTCACCACAGCTGCAATCATATCCTATTCTGCATCAAGCCCAAAGGCCTGATTTCTCAAAACAGCTGGCGCTGCGCTCGTGTTTGTGTAGAACATGTGACAACGATCTCCTGCATTCTCCATATGTCAGAAGCCTTTTCTAACAAAGAGAAACATCCAGGCCCGGATAAATTTAGCAACAAAATACATCAGGTCTCCCAAGAGCATGTGTGAAACTGTGTTATGGTCTGATGACACCACGGCTGAACTTTATGGCCACAATTCCACAGGGTATGTCTGGCACAAAAACACCACTGCACATCACCAGAAGAACACCATCCGCATGGGGAAGCAT
Organism: Etroplus canarensis; assembly: GCA_015106775.1. NCBI lineage: Eukaryota > Metazoa > Chordata > Actinopteri > Cichliformes > Cichlidae > Etroplus > Etroplus canarensis. The sequence continues at coordinate 15,376 of VUQH01051001.1, read as the reverse complement.
GGTGGTGGCTTCTGTGGCCCCTACCAGCGATGCTGCCTTGCTATTGCTCTCAAATTAGGTGGCTGGCAGTGGCTGGGAGTCTGCATCATGTGCTGAGGCATGATAATCCAACACCAAAAAAAAAAAGCATTATTTAAAAGCAGACTGTGAAGTCAGACTGAGCTAAGGCTGACGTTCAGCCAGGACAGTCTGTTCTTGGAAGATGCATCTGCAGCTGAAAACCCATGTGCCATCCATCCATCACTGTGGGGGCAGCAGTCTAAGCAGAGGTCTCCTGTGTAGGAACACCCAGGTGCTCCCAAAGCAGCTGAGAGATATGATCTCTCCCGCGTGTCCTGGGCCTGCCCCGGTGCCACCGCCTGGCGGGACAGGCCCAAATCACCTCAACTGGCTCCTGTTGACATGGGGGAGCAGCGGCTCTGCTCTGAGACCCTCCCGGATGTCTGACCTCCTCACCTGAGTTCTAAGGAAGAGCCCGGGGCCCCTTCAGAGGTTACTCACGTCAGCCGCTTGTGTCTGCGACCTTACGCTTTCAGCTCTCTCCTCACCACAACAGACCAGTACGGCGTCCGCGTCGCTGCCGACGCCGCACCAATCCGCCTGTCAATCTCACACTTCCTCCTTCCCTCAGCTGAGGACAAGACCCTGAGGTACTTGAACTCCTCCACGCAGGAGAAAACCAAGCAGTCTCACTGAAAGGTATAAAAAGGGTTTCTGTTCACATGAACACAAGCTGCGAGTTAAAACCATCTTATCTGACCTCAGTCCAACCATAAGTTACTAATGACCCCTCTGCTTTTTGAGATGTTAACCAGGCAACACATTAAAAACTCACAACAAACAAAACGAAAACACCCCCAGTCTTCTTTCCTGAATAGCAATGTGGGATCATTTGCTGTGAAGTGGGTTATTATTAGACCTTCATCACATGATCCAGCACTTTTCAGGAGGTAAACTGAATGGTGGGCGGGGACTTGTCCCTGAGATCGGACGGAAGCTGCAGGGCAGCCATGATCACGCCGGGTCAGAGGTGGGGAGGAGCTGCAGGCCTGTGAACTTCAAAGCCTTGTGAATGAGGGTGTGTGTGTGTGGGGGGGTCACTGAGCGCCAGTGCATTCTTCACAAGGTTGAACTTGACTCCTGAGGTTGCAACACACACACACACACACACACACCATGTGACCACCGAACGACTGTGAGTGCGCGTGAGTGCAGACCTGCCTGAACACGCATGCAGCGCGAGTGTGTGTGTGAGAGAATAGAACCCTCAGAGATAATAAGCACCGTAGATTTCTGAGACTTAAAACTTTACAATTTAACCCAATTAAATAACAGGTTTGAACTATTTGGGAAATACAGGTAACTACTGTGTTGTAAAATAATTTCGCCATCAAATAAAATCCCATACAACAACACGAGCCTGGAAAAAGGAGAAACGCTCGTGCTTTCTTCAAGGAAATATTAAAGCGGGAATAACAAAAAAATGAATTATTTATAATATTGATTAATCTGTGGTGCTGCCAAAAGTCCAGTTTGATTTAAAAAATGACTAAAAACACTCAGAATCAAGTAAGCATCATGCCCACAACATCCCACCTCCTCACCCTGCAGGTCTAGGCATCGGGGAGTTCTGTATTGTTAGGAAGTGTTTTGGACACAAGCTTAAACCGCCGTGCTTCATCTGAAGCGTAATGTCGGAAATCCCCAAGTTTCCTCCCAGAATTTTAGGCTCGAAAGTCGGGCTTCAATTCAGTTCGATTTTATTCACGAAGCGCCAATTCACAACAAAACGTTCAAAACGCTGAAGGCGATTCACACTGTAAGCGTGTCCATAAATATCAGAGAGAGAAACCCCCAACAATCAGACAGCTCCATATCAGCAGACGGCGGGAAGGAAGAACTCCCTTTTAACAGGAAGTGACCTCCGGCAACAAAAACAGCAAATAAACGCATGGGGAGTGAAAAAGGAAAGTGTGAAGCCTGATCTTAAATGTAGAGAGGGTGTCTGTCTCCTGAAGACAAACTGGGAGCTGGTTCCACAGGAGAGGGGCCTGATAGCTGAAGGCTCTGCCTCCCATTCTACTTTGAAAAACTTTAGGAACCACAAGTAGGTCTGCACTCTGAGAGAGAAGTGCTCTAATGGGAAAATATGGTGCAGTGAGGTCTTCAGGATTTTAAACTCATTCTGGATTTAACAGGGAGCCAATGAAGAGAAGCCAGTATAGGGGAAATATGATCTCTCTTTCTAGTCTCACTGCAGCATTCTGGATCAACTGAAGGCTTTTTAGGGAGCTTTTAGACAATGAATAACAATGAATTACTGTACTTAATTATTCACAGGACTCAATGCAGCCCAGTGACAAATTAAGTACAGCCCTACTCCTTCCATAGTAAGTAAGAGGGTAAGTATCAGCCAGGTGATATTAATCAAACGCACATGACTAACTGATCATCAGCCAGCGTGGACTTATTACACCCGAGCCTTACTGTAGCGTGAAGCGACATCCCCCTGGATGGAACGCTAGTCCATCGCAGGTTACCTTCCCAGCATTCGCTGGGAAACCACTACTGCTGGGTGGAAGAGTGAAGAGGCACACTTGGGTCTGACCAGCATTTGAACTCACGACCTCTCGGTCACGAGCTTGGCACCTTAACCATTACACCACGGCTCCGCTCAGCCAGCGCGAGCACCTCCGTAAAAGCGGAAGTTTCGGCAGGCTGTTTGCCTGGAGCTGGATCAGATGTGTGTTAACACAATGCCACAATCCTCTGGTCATAGTCCAACTTTTGGTGCAAACCAAACAGCACATCACCACAAACACCTCGTACCAACGGTCAAACACGGTGGTGGAGGGGTGATGATTTGGGCTTGTTTTGCAGCCACACGACCTGGGCACCTTGCAGTCATTGAGTCCACTATGAACCCCTCTGTATACCAAAGTATTCTAGACTTAAACGTGAGGACATCCATCTGACAGCTGAAGCTCGGCTGAAACTGGCTCATGCCAACGATCCCAAGCACAGCAGCAAATCTACAACAGAACGCCTCAAAAAGAAAAGACTCAAGGTGTTGCAATGGCCCAGTCAAAGTCCAGACCTCAACCCAGTTGAAGTGCTACAGTGGGCACCTTAAGAGAGTGCTGCATGAACAAATGTCCGCAAAGCTCAATGTTCTGAAGCAACATTGTAAAGCAGCGCGAGCAAAAATTCCTCCACAATGATGTGAGAGGCTGATGAAGTCAAACAGTATTACTTTAAGTTAATACTGCCGAAGGTGGCTCTACAAGCTACTGAATCACAGAGTGTGTGTTCATGTGTGTGTTTTTTTTATCTGTCCCAGCAGAGGAGCGTAATAAAAAGCGAGAATAATGCATTGGCCAAGTTTTACAAGCCTAAAGCCGGATTTATTTTTTTTTATTGTAATGAAGGCCGCCCTTTACTTGCCAGGCTGCATCGCCGTGGTAACTTCCCCTCAATGCAAATTCAGAGTTTCAGTTTAAAAGCGCCACGCTAAAACCGACTCTTTTCCTGACGCGAGAATGAAAAGCATACGAACGGCTGAAGAGACTCTGGATAATGTCACAGCGCGACCAGCTGAGGTGCTCTTGAGCCAAAATCCCAAAGATTTTCCCACAAACATGTTACAATCAGGCAGCTGCCTGAGAAGCAGCACACTGTGTCCAACACAGTGTACAAAACACACTACTGTAACTCTGCGGTGGGGACCGGGGGCTTTGTGACGGAAACAATGCTACACTGTTTGCGCGACCTCAAACATTTCCAGGTCAATTTAATCAATCCAATCACACCAGCAACATCACCAAAACCACGCCAACCAGGCACTCGTCGTGGAGGGGAGACCCACGTATTCCAAGTTACGACAAATATTTCTCTTCATCCGACTGCAAACACACAATGCAGGCCTGCTCCGCATTTGTGCGTCTGATGTCAGGCCGTTACCTAACTGAGGAAGACATTTTCACTCACTGCACTTTAGTCCATTTTGTCTTTCCCTTTTCAATTCACAACACTGACGACGAGCACTGGTTACATAACTGTACTACTCCACCACCACGCTTCCTCTGTGATTTATTAAGGCCAAGTAATAAATGTGTCCTGTGTAGATAACATGACTCAGCTGCCTGCTCCGTAGCAAAACCATATTCTTGACTCCTATGCTCAACATGTGCTCTATATTCAGTCCATACAGCGCGCTGCAGATCTGCAGGCCCGCCTTCCTCTCTGTTCCAGGTGCAGTGAGGTCGGTGACAAACACCTCGCCTGCAGTGCAGCCACACAAATGGACCGACGCGCCGATGTTTCGAACAACCTTGGCGGTTTAGAGACGGTTGCCGAGGCAATCAGCTGTCGCATAACCAAGCAGATTTCACTGCATCTTTGCTGCCCTACTTTTAGAGTCGTGCATCAGCTCAGGAAATCAGAGAGAGTACAGGAAGTTAATAACAGCTGCTCTGATCTTTATTCGGCGCCAAAACTTTCTTTTTTTGTTTCTTAAGGGTTAAGCACGCAAGAAGCTGGTCAAAAATGAGTAGAGGTGGGAATCCCTGCGATACGATCACGACGCTCAACTCATGACCGGATTTTAAACATTTTCTGATATGCTGAGTACTGCACTAAAACATACTGCCATATATTACCATTTTATTTAATAAGATAAAGTACTGTCTGTTCCTCTTATTCCTGTAAAATAAGATTATCACGCAGACAGACTGACCGCTCTGAAATGACCAGAAAGAAAAAACAAACTGTATTACAGCCTCGTCCAACGTACCTCAATGCAAACAGGTGGTATACTGTAGTACTACATGTATTTAAACTGCAGCTTGTACAGCTGAAGCCCTGCAGCCCCTTCAGCAACGGAGGAGTCTGAAAATATACGTCAGAGTGAAAAAAACGACTGATTTTATTAAAGTGCTGAAACATTCACATGTTTACAGTTCTTATTAAGTACATCAATAGTGTTTCCACAGTGTAGCGGTTTCCACATTCACCTTACAAGCGAAAGGTCCCTGGTTCAAACCCAGGTGGGGGGAGCAAGCCCCTCTCAGAATGGGGGGTTGCGTCAGGAAGGGCATCCGGTATAAAACCGCTATGTGGCGACCCCTTGGGAGCGGCCGCTGGTACACAACAGAATAATGATATTTGGTACGCCTGTATCGACACACGCAAAGTATCGCGATACAACGCCGCATCAAGTTACACACTTTAATTTAATATCTGCTTCCATTCCTCTTTTAGTGCGTGTTTTGGAAATTACACGCCCCTGCGAAAACACTGTGGTGTCATGACAGGAAATGTGACCACAGCAGAAAAATGCATTACCACATCACAGCACAGCCTCCATTATGTTACTGCTGTAAACCTCACAGTCACAACAGACAGGGTTTTTCCTAGCTCATAACAGGTAGGTGTGTGTGTGTGTGTGTGTGTGTGTGTGTGTGTGTCTGTTGAAACATGACTGGTCCACATATAAGCAAGTCAAAGACTCTGTTAGCTTCGCTTACAGAAGTTTATACATTTTGCTGTTAACTTTTGGCTATCTGACAATGAAAAATGTAAATTCAACCTCACTTTAAAGAAAACGCTGGCTGAAGATATTTTCATCACAGACGTGGGAATTTTCCTGTAGTGGGGGGGGGGGGGGGGGGGAA
>VUQH01050991.1:22981-46415 GCA_015106775.1 Etroplus canarensis | reverse complement strand
GAGAAGTTTGGAGACAAAGTGAGAGAGGCAAGGCTGAGATGGTTTGGACATGTTCAGAGGAGGGATAGTGGATATATTGGACAAAGGATGTTGAAGATGGAGCTGCCAGGCAGGAGGAGAAGAGGAAGACCACAGAGAAGATTCATGGATGTAGTGAAGGAGGACATGCAGAGGGTTGGTGTGAGGGAAGAGGATGCAAGAGATAAGATGAGATGGAGGCAGATGATCCGCTGTGGCGACCCCTAACGGGAACAGCCGAAAGAAGCAGAAGATTTTTTTTTAAATTTGCATTGTGTTTTATAGGCTGTATGCACTGTAGTGTAAGATTAAAATTGAAAGTCGTGCAGTGCAGCAGTAAATACAGCAACATCATATTTCAATTATCATTTCTTTTCTTCCTTCAATTCAGCAGGTCTAGGCTAATTACATTTTGGATACTTTAGAATATAAAAATTTTAGATGAATCCAGAAGATCCAAAGATGTGATTTCTAAACCCTTCTTTCAGTGTACATGTGAGTATGCTCATGTTAAAGCCATTCCCACTTAAAGCCCAAGTTCATTATGTAACTGTAACTTGAATATACTTTAAAAAGGGTTCCTAAAATACATTAAATATATTATGTAAAAAGATTTTATCTGCAAATATCAAAAATTTTAAGCAACATATCTTTGATGAGGTAATACTAATAATACTGGCTAGCTTGCCAATATGGGGTTTACAAACTGTTTGCCCTCAGGTGCCCATAAAGTGAGGTGTTGCAAGTAAATATTTGTGGACTTTTAACATAAATGTAACTTAAATGTTAATACAAATAATAGCAATAAAACTTTGGCCCAGTGATGGTGATCTCATCTCTGCACTGAGCATTCAATCAGCTATCCTCATGTTAATTGTAACCCTGTACCTTGCTAGTCAACATTTTTATATTACAAGTTGATACAAATATGTTCAAGCTCAGCACAGTGAAGAATAATGAGGTGTTTATCTAGGTCACTGAAGTAATGGCAAAAATAACTTGCCTTCCCTGAAGCAATCTTCCAGGGAAAACTGCACAACAAGTTATGATGGCCTATTACCAAAAGCAGTCTGTCCCTCTTGTCTTCTTTTTAAAGATTAATAACTGTGTGCTGGTCTTCCAGTGCAGGAAAAAAAAAACAAAACTATTTTTGGAATCTGTATCAAAAGTGCCAAAAAACAAAGTTGATGGCAATTAATTTTTAGTGCAAAAGATCACATGTTCTTGCTTGTGATGTTGTCATACCTCCACTGATCTTAGCATGCAATTAAGAGAAGCTGAGCCGCCTCCACTCAACTGACATCTTGTTTAACTGCAGTCTAAGGTCAGTTTGACCATAGCAGTACCACTTATAAAAGTACACTGATGTTGCATTATTAGTGTATATTTTCATGCGACTAGCCCTGTTGCATTTATAAGACATCTGCATCTGACTCTTGGATGGAAAGTTTGTTTACTGTTATTGAAATCCACATTTAATTAAGTCATAGGTGATTTGCTGAAAGGCTGATTTATGAAAAAACTTAATTTGTGTTATTCTCTTTTCTCTGTATTTCCAGTAGGTAGCACTTTATACAAGCATGAAAGAAGTTTATGGTTTTTATGCTTATTCCTTCTTAAAGTTCTAACTTTCCACTTTAAAATTGGAAATAAAAAAAACTCTTGAAACCTTTTAATGCTAGTTGGTAGTGCAACATAGATTTATTAGGGTAAAGAAAAAACTTCAGCTTAAGAATAATTCCCTGTTTCAGTTTCAGTCACTGCTGAGGGATTGGTGGTGTCTTCCGCTAACCCCATGAAAATACAATCAGCTAATCTTGCTATCAAACATTACAGATGTATTTAAGGCCTGGTAAACTTTTTCTTTTCTGTTATCACACAGTAGTTATCAAATCTTTGAGCCAAACAACTGGTTTGGGTGACTTTGTCTTTTGTCTCTTTGCTGTAAATACCCAACCAAAAACAAACAAATATGCAGCAACCAAAATTAAAAACGTTCTTAAACTACTATTTAAGGAAATAACATAATGCCTTCTTTCTGTATCACATCATTTGAATTACATCAATGAATGCCTATAGATCACACTGCATGCATCATTCATACAGTGATTTAGTTGCTTTTTTCGATTTCTGGAGAAGTGATGTGGATTGGTGCTTGAGAATGTATATGATTTTATGTGTATATATTTTGATTAGAAAAAACTGACAATGTCTAGGCAGATTTCTATAAAAAGCCAAGGTTGTGGGTCTGATTTTCCAGTAGTGTGTTCTGTTATGAAGAGAAGTCCCTATTGTAAGAAGAAGTAAGAAAAAGTTGGGAATTTAGTAGGTGGTCTTCTCTTGGAATTCATTCTCCTTCTTCTTCTTCTTGTTGCTGCCGCAGTTAAGGGTTGCCACACCGGATCATGTATCATGAATCCGCATTTGGATTTGGCAAAGATTTCATGCCAGATGCCCTTCCTGACGCAACCCTCCCCCTTACATGGGCTTGGGACCAGCACTTGGAGTGCACTTGTGTGTGGCCCCTGTGACTGGGCTCTTCTCTTGGAATTCATTAATGATAGGAAAAGATTGGAACAATTCTAGGATTATTGTTCACACACTATTTTGGCTGCTGCCTTGAAGCTGATTCCTGTCTGTTTGATGTCTCCAGCAGTGATGTGGTCCAGCACACTGGCGCAGTGGTGCACAGACCTCTCCCTTGTAACCTATCCAGTACACAGCAGGCAGCTCGGCTCACTGTAGCCGTCTCATCCCAACACCACCTCATCCATGAAAATCAGCGGAAATGTGAATAAACGTGAACTGACCTGTCGAGACTCTCAGCTATTTGAGCGCTGATCGATCCTGGTCGCATGAGTCGCCCGAGTGGTTATCTCATCAGCTTTAGGCAACAGTACTGACTTACTGACGGAAAGGATGGATCAGAGGCAGGATTAGGATCGGACCATTTGCCAATTAGCGCCCGGGGCACAGCGCCCACCCTGCGGGTGAGACAGCACAGGGCTGGGGAAGACCAATGAATAACACAGACACAGAGGCTGTGGGAAGCTAATAATGAGCAGACAGAAGAGATACAGCTCCGGCCAACGTTTCAAACCCCAGTTGGATGTTATACTAAGCAATAAGCCATATCCACGTCCTATTTGCTTTTATCCCCTTTTTACTTCTTATTTTCTATTCAGCTCGCTCTCTCCGGCTGTGCTTTCCTGTTTACTCTGTGTGTTTTTTCTCCTCATAGAGATGAAAATCGGCTCATCTGCGTCTGAATTAATCATAACACTAAATGGTGACCTGGAGGTGTATGCGAGCATCCACCCATAACTTTTAAGCAGTGATGCAATTCTAGTAATTATGCTTGTGCACCACGCCTGAGGCAACCTGTTTTGGTGCAAAATGCATTACAATAGCATAATTTTATTTTACATGACAGCGATGCTGAGAGGGACTAAAACACCTCAATGCATAAAGCAGTGATGCACCAATCTAATGAAGGAAGGTAAAATCTGAATATCGGGCCTCTTGTTCAAAGTGGCATATTTACAACATTTTGGCATCTTTGTGCTGTGACTGTTAGAATACTCTGAACCACAGATTTAGTTTGATGCTGAGGCTTTGGTGTTGATTTGATATGAGCTAAGCAGGAATTTGTAGACGGCCGTGTTAATTTTGACTGCGATTTGTACCCTTAGATCAAGTTGTTTAAATAATTGTATTACAGCTTTGCCTTTTTGTTGGAGGAGTTTTTGAGAGTTAGATTCAGAATCTTTTATTAATCCCAGGGGGAACTGCGCATGGACGTATTTAAGAGAAACTAGAGCCAAACTAAAACACAACCACTGTTAAAAAATAAATAAACGACATACTGCATAATACATAACCTGCTGAGAAAATTCTCTTTTTAAACTGACACATTACAGCAGGTAGAAGGGAGTAAATTTCCTAAAGGGTATTTCTTGGTCACACAGTAAAATAACAAAGACAGAAGAGACAGATCAGATGCTATATTGTCTCAAACTTTCTGTTGCTCAACTTTCATAAAATACAGATTTTCATATTTTCTAATATCGTCCGCTGTCAGAGTGTTTATCACTGCTGAAAGCAGCTGAGTGAAACGTTCTGATTGAAAATGTCAGTTCAAATACTGTGCAAGAAATGATGAAAACATCTGAGCAGAGAAATGACTGACTTATCTTTAATTTTCACCCACTCTATTTGTCTCGCACCTAAGTCTTGGGAAAACTGTTGGTTTTTTTTTATGTTGCTCGACCTTTTTTGTATCCTTAGCAACTGCATCTGTTACAGTCGTTTTCTTTATAAGCTCTCATGCTGTGTCTACTTCAGGCACTACAAAGGTGGACAAGTTTTTTAAGGGATGTGCGTTGAGAGATCGCAAAGAAATTTCACATATGGGAATCCAGTAGAGTTTAGTTTGTCATTCACATTTTAACAAGTCTGCAAGAGCCTCAAGTAAACTTTATGTGGACTTTAGGAATGCAGATAGAAACTCCATGAGCCAAAAGCTAAAACTGAGCATATCATCTGTCATTAAAGGTTTTCTGTGACAGGACGCTGTAAACAAGCAGATGGAAAATAAGAAAGATGACATTCTGCAAACAAGCACATTTTAAAAGTACTCTGGGTAAAAAAAAAAAAAAATGAACATTTGTATGTAGGATGTCTCGGAAAACTGGCAGATAATCAATCACTCGACCAGTGCAATGTGTTAGCCACAGTCTTCATAGGCAAGCAGATGTTAGCCTGCAAACAGGCTGTAGTGCTAGCACAGCAAACATTAGCCACACTCACATGCGTATCCATATTCCTATGAATTATGTTTAACCTCATCAAGTTACTGTTTGCAATTTTAAATGTTTACTGAGCATTTTTTTTTAACTTTAGCTGTGCTGAGTGATCCTCGCCCCCCCTTTTTGATCCGTTAGTAAATTAATTGACAGGAATATTTCAAGTGCAAGTAGTGGGTCAGAGCAGAGCAGAGCAGACAGCTAAAGTGAAAAAGTTACTTAAATCGATTACAACTCATTAAGTTACTGTAAGCCCACCAGTGGCAGGGGAGCTAATCCTTACTGGAGCACTTGCAGTTTTTGTGCAAAAAATATTGCTGCTACACTGCCGGACAATCAGGCTCGGACCCAGCTTCGTGTAATTTTTTTCAGGAGAAGAGGAACTCAGGATTTACCTTTATCAAACAACAAAAGGAAACACAATACAATGAAGTACAAAATTGCCATTCAAAACCTAAAATAACTTTCCACTAAATGATCTTTATCGATTTATAACTTACATGTGTAGTCAACAACACGTAGTCACTATAGACGCTGGTCTTGATAATGACTATATGTAACTAGAAAAACACTCAGAGAGCGCAGACCTCTGCCAAGCAGCTCGAGCCGTTGATCTCTCTACAATGCTTGCGCACATGCACGCGCGCGCGCGCGCGCACACACACACACACACACTCTTTCTCGCAGTCATGGTATGTTGGGACACCAGACTGGCGATCTTTTTTCAGCATGATCCCATCAGCTGATTCTTCCCAAAATTTAACCACCTGTTCCTTTTATGAAGCTGAATCCATAAAAATAAAGCAAATTCAGCCAAATCCATTCATAACTCAAAAAGTTATAAATGGATTTGGCAAAATGATAATGAGTCACCAAGTGGCCCCTCAATATGCAATAACCTAGTAAAAGTTAAGTGTGTAGTTGTTAGGAAATTGCATTGTATCTATAGATATACAGATGTACAGAATATTATTCAACTATATTTTTCTAAATTCATATACAAAATGACACCTCAAAACTTGTTTGTAAATCAGTGTTAATTATTCAGCTTTGGGGTTTTCACACTGTGACTGTTGTGCTTTGATGCTCACCCTTCCTGACAAGTCTATCTTTGGATATAAGAATAAGAAGCAAATAGAATATTGACAGGATTTTATATTTAAACCTGAAATGCTGATTTACCTAAGGGTCATGCTGAGCAGTTAACAACCTCTACATCCACTGGATATTTATTCTTTTTTGATGATGCAGTTTTGTCTATATATGTGTAGCTTCTGCACATTTTACCATCTTATGTTTGTGAGCGTGATTGTTCGTGTATTGTGCCTCTTTGTGTTCGCCTCCGTCTGTGCTGTAAGAAGCTGGCATGCTGATGTCTGATCCAATCACTCTCAGCTCTGGTGGGCTGAAGGGCTGAAACAGCAAGAGAAAACAACAGGAAACAGAGAGGGATGAAGGGTGTGCAGGCTGTGCATATGTAAAAATGACATGCTTAAAACTGGTGAAACGAAATACCCTATTACTCAGTAAGACTGCACTACATTTCTTCTGATTGTGCTGAGTCCAGGTCTTTTGAGTAAGATGTCAAGCAGCATAATTCAACTTATAGCTTGTGCTACCATCAACACCTCCAATCAGGTTCACCATCTTGTCATTCATTCAAGGTACAGTTATTTTTGTTGCTGTTTCACTAAAACTTTAGGAGCTTGTTAACATGTATTGCTAGGCAGGCTCCCAACAGTTGTACCACACAAGTACACCCACACAGAAGGAAATGTAATGTTATCTGTGAGAGATTAGCATCTGATTTTTTGAGGTGGCAACAATAACTACTGATTGGATAATGCCAATCAGTAAAGAAGAAGCACCCAGAGGAAAAGTTCAGAACTAGGAATAACTTGAGTTCGGTAAGATGAGAAAGGACATAACATTGCAAGAGATACGGTAAATTAATTTACCATAAGAGGATAATTATGTCCTGATTTGGATTTTTTTTGTGTTATTTGTTAACCATAGGATCATAATCATTTAGGCAAGGGTGGGCAAAAACATATAATAAATGTTACACATTAAAATACAATCTGCATTCCACCTGTGAAAATAAATTGTTACAGTGCTTTCAGCCTAGCAAATCAAAACAATACTATATACAATATGTTGACTAACATCCATCCATCCATCCATCCATCCATCCATCCATCCATCTTCTCCCACTTATCCAGGTCAGGGTTACAGGAGAGCTGGAGCCTGTCCCAACTGTCGGAATTGGCTCCAGCCCCCTATGTTGATAAATGAATTTGGGAAAATAATAAAAAGCCAAGACATCCTATGCCTTGTATTATTTGTGATCACCAAACTGTTAGTGTTTTAGAAGCTTCATATGACTCAAGTTCTTTTCATTATGCTGAGACTGTTATGTGTCATGTACCATAATTGATGGAAATAAGCAACATGCTGGCACACCTGGTTTTTATTAGCTGTTATTTAATGATGCTTCTGCCTGCCTCTGAAAACAATTTTGTATTAGAACCAAAAGCTTAGAAATATAAATTTTTTTTGGAGTATATCTAATGTTATACGTCATACTGGAAGTACAAGTATTGTGCCATGTTATACTTAAATCTGATTTGATCTCTTATGTGGATAAAGAAAATGACATGTTTATACACATATAGATAAACACAGGCCACATTCAGCAGATCCCATGTAGAGATGGTGCTTCATGCTGTTAGCAGTTCAGTCAGCTTTCGATTGCATTTTACCAATTTAATTTCACTACACTACTAAGAAAATAATCTTCCCTAACATCACCTTACTCTGCATCTTCTGCTTTCTCAAGCAAACCCATCAAAAGGCTGCATACCACGTTGCAAGCAAAGAAAAACAAACTACAGCAGCAGAAATGTTATCACCTTTTCTGACCTCTTGACAACTCTGCTTTTGTAATTGCACATTGATTTTGGCAACATAAGCCTGTTTCACAGTAGATGTTTTGATGTTTCATACCAAGGAAAGCAGGTTTTAAAAATAAAAATGCTCCGTTCAAGTGCCCCGTCAAAATAGCATGACAGCAAGCATCAATACTTTTACAGTTTATTTTGCCTTACCTAATGATAACTTAAATTGTCCTCTGTGGGGGAAGAAAATGCATTTTGAGCTAATGAGAATGTTTATTAATACCAGGTGTAAATGGGATTTGTGATAATCATCACTGAAGTCTATGGAATCTGACTATTTGGTGTGTTTCTGTTACGAATGAAGCAAAGCTTTTATTAAATACATTTCCTTTCATTACACATAATTAATCTTAATGTTCAGATTTTTATTGGTGATTATATGATTTACAGTTATTGAAACAATTACACATGCCCTTTTGCTCAGCAATGCAGTTGAGATTTAATCAGTTAGAAAAAAATGTCTTTTTAGTTTCACTGCTGCTTTAATTTCAGCTTATTAACTGACCCTTGATCACATTAACAATAATGCTTTTAGAAGGCCATTATTTTTTGTGATTTTAAAAAACTGTCACTTGAGGCAAACTTGTATGAACTTGTCTTAGAAGGTGGTTTTAAGATGTCAGTTAATACTAGTATAATTAGCAAATCATTCTACACCAAACATAGTTTGGCTTTTATTCCATTATTCCATAAAGACTGCTAATTGCTTTTTGATGCAACAGCTTAAATTATTGCCAGAGAATAGTGAATTAGTTTGAGCTGTCTTTCTGGATCTTAAAAAGGAATTTGATAACTTAAATCGCATTATTCTTATTCTTACACTTTCTATCTGATAAACCAAGAATTGTTCCCAATAATGAAAATTTATTCTTTTAACTATTAAAACAGGTGCTTCACAGGAGTGTTCATAGTCCATTTTGCTTTAATTTGTCTTTAAATAACTTGCCACAGTCATTTCTTAGAGCAGGTTTTCAGATGTATGCAGATGACACAGCTTTATATGTAACAGATGGAACTACTTTGTCTATTGCTACTCAGTTGTCACATCATTTACAGTCCTTAGGATGGTTTGAAAACACATATGCCGCAGTCAAGATTAAGAAAACCGCAAAAGTTTGCTCTTTTTTCTGTGCTCAGAGATCCCAGAAAGATAGATTTAAAGACTTGACACACAATCCACCGAACAGAGATAATCTATGATCTAAACTAAAATGTTTTTAAGGAGGCATCAGTGCAGCAGTCATGAATAATCTGCTACTTTTTAAGGATTTGTTGTGCTAAAATTTGCGCCTTGCTCTGTTCTATCTGTCCACATTTTTTTTTCTCTTTTTTTTTTTAAAGTCATGTGTATTTATGCACTAATTTTCAAAGTTCAGTCTTTGCTGACCAGCTAGCTCCTGCCCTCTTGTGCTTTCTCTCAGATGGCTAGTTTGCCCAGTTGCTATTTTGGCAGCCGTCAATATAATTCAGCTGCTTCACAGAGGATCAGCAAGTACAGCAAGGACAATATCACCATCCATAATTCAAGACAGCAGAGTTCAAGTTCATCTGGAGGAAGAGAGACACACTGGAGAGGCATGTGATTATCCTGCCAAGTGATTCTTTTTGTCACTTGGCAATATACGTATGTGCTTTATTCATTCATTTATAAAATCATGTGCACAAAAACGTGTTTTCACATACCAGTGATCGTCAGTTGCATAAGGTTGCTCTATATATTTCAGATAATTAAAAAAAAAGTTTTATTTCAAGGTCTGATAAAGAATTGGCCCTACTTAGAGAAAAATATATTAATGATTGAGCAGTATACAAAGTGTTTCTCCGGATAGATCCTTTGATTTTCATCATTTTTACAACACCTCCTTTGGTATTCATTTCATTACTTCCAATTTCTCATCAAATCTTCTATGACACTCAACCTTTTCTTGCCCATTTCATCACTTTAGGTCCTCTGTGTCTCCTCTTTGATATATCAGATGAAATACATGAATATATCTTTAAAAAAGCTGGCACTGATTCTCCCTGTCTGTGCCACTTTTATTACTACATAATATAACTGAAATGGCTGCACATTAGCTGTGCTTTCTGCTTAAATGGGATGAATCCAGAATGGTATTATTGAGAATTTATGCCACTTTAAGCAGGAGCTGAATATGTTTCCTAAAAATCTTTGTTCAACATAATAATTTTTAATCAGAAGTAGGTCATGCAGTGTTAGATTGAAGAAGGGTGGAGAAAGTAATAATGATAGGTTCTTAGGCTTCAGGGTGAGTGCATACTGTAATAGTCTTGTCATGGTTGCCTATCTTTAACATTTTTTTGGAACTGTGCCTTTTAATATTCATGATGATTATGATTAATTGATGCTGACTCGTCATTGAGGTTTGGGAGATCCAGCTCTCCACAGTTTTCAGGAAACTATCCATCAGTCAGACACTCTCAGGTGATTTGTCTCAAGGCTGAGAGGCAGATGTTACAGCCAGGTTTGTCTGCCAGTATGAAAACGTCTGAATGAATAACGAGTTCATGAGAAGACTGAGGGTGAGTCGGGGCAAGGCCATGACAGTTGACAAATGGTATTGATAGACTGAGCGATCTAGGAGCTGACTGGATTGCTTCCCCATCTCATTCTCCTCTTTGCTTCACTCTGAGAATTGATCCAAGTCTGCAGACTTACTGCAATGAGCATGAGAGTTAGGCATCTTTCAGTGCCTGAACTGGGTATTACCCTATCACCCACGAATATGATTTCCTTCCTTACACCTGCTCTCTACATTTACTCTCAGTTTGGTGAGAAAGCTGGGCCTAGATAAGTGCTTTTCCCTCCTCTGGAGTAGTGATGCTGAACTGAAGATGCTACAACAAAGAACCTCAACAGGGCCAATTTTGTGGATTTAAGTAGACAGAGGATGACATCTGGTTTAACTTACTTCATACAAAGTGTTGTCTTGACAGATACACATATTTAGCTGTTTTTAAAACTGCAGACATGTTCATTATACAGGGTACAGAGAAACAGGGATTCATATCTTTTTAGATTTCCAAATCCAGACTTCTATTCTGGCAGGGTGACAGATAACTCAATTTTATGAGAGCTTTGCCCTCATGGTTTTTACCATCAGCTGTAGCAGTATTACAACGTAATTTGGGAAAATGAAGGCAAAGTCAAACTACTACCTAAAACGGAAGAATATCCATCAAGCACAATTTGTTTGACCTATACACTTTTCATAGAATAGCTTTACTATATTAGATTATTTAAGACATTTCCGTGCACTCACTCTCAGCTTTACCTTAAAAATACATCTGCGATCAGCTACTTTATCTTCTTTTAACTGAAGTGCTTAGTTTTGTTATTAAGAATCAAACTTGTCTGATAAATCAATTAGTTTAGAGATTGTCACCTGAAGCAGTAAATATATACTGTGTTTAGCATCAAAATGAAATAGTAATGTGACAGTTACATTTTGAGTAGCTCACAATATTATCATGGATATACCGTATATACTTCTTTATTTAATCAAAAGAAAGACATACTTTTCTGTTTCAGAGGAAGAAGTTTCGAAGTTTGGAGGTTTGATCCAGTGCTGAGGGTATTCCTATAATTTTTAGTTACTGTTCTTTCTTGTGACATTCCCTCATGAGGGTTTTGGAGAAACAAATGTAAGATGTTTTTGTAAAATAAGTGTAGTTCCAAGGCAGGGTATGAAACAACCTCCTAAAATGAAGAATAGTTCTTCCACCCCTTTTGTGATTGATCAAACCAGCTTTTCGTTTTTTCCATCTTTCACTACCTGACACATCCACTCTGTGTGTGTCAGTCTAACTGCTTCTATTATTTACAGACTCTGAGCATCCTCAAGCTCCTTCCTCGAGGCCATGTCTTAACACAGGGATGGAGCATAAGTCAGGTTCTGCTCTTAATGAGTTATTGCTGCAGCACTGAGGAATCATCGTGTGCAAGCCAAATGGTCGATTACTGGTACTTAATCTGAGTTTGTTTTGGTGATGTATTCTTCCCCACCGCCCTATCATTTTGTTTTCTTCTTCCATTTTTTTCAGTGATAAATGTCTCCCCTCTTATCACCCCCCCTGTATTTAAAATGTATTAGGTCTAATCTTAGTTAATATATCAGTTGATCTGATTCCTGTAGGCCATTTACTTTGTATGGGAAGGCAGAGGAAGAAATGCAATCATGGTTTATTCATTCAAAGGCTGATTAAAAACCCAGGGTGTGCTCGCTGGAGTCAGTGCTATACCACCCCCCTGGACCCATTCAGTTATTAGACCCAACATGAAAAATACAACATGAACCCTCTAATGGTACTGCTCCTGACTTTTTCCTTTTTGCTCTCATTTATAATATCTCATTTGGGGATAACCATAGACCAGCAGAGGATTCAAAGCACTTAAAGTCCAAAAAAAAAGAGAAAAGACTGGATTTAACTTTTCATGAGTAAGGTGGGAGGTATTTAGAGCTTTATTTGAGCTGAGACTTTTAAAAAATTGATTCTTCCAGTGTTCCTTTGGTTATAATTGGTCATTCTATTAACAGTGTCGGGTATCAAATGATACAATAATCAAAATGCTTTTTTCTGTAATCCAGCAAAGTAACACATTACTGTACTAAATTCTGTGATCACCACGCAGTTACATTTATGTTGTTACTGGCATTACTATTATTAACACTATGGGTGGATAGAAATAAAAAAACACAACACTTTTTTTCCCTGCACAGTTGCGCTACAGTCAGCTGACTTCACTTTGTCTGCAAAATGGAGAAAAATGGTAGTGCAATCTGCAGCTTTAAGGAGAGGATATATGGACTTTGCTTTTAGTTTTATTGCATGAAAGGGCAAGAATATGATTGTAAGTGTAAACTGCAACCAGGCCTCAAACAACTGCTGCTAACACAATATGGACTCTTTGAAAGCATGTACAAAGACAGCACACTCAAACAAAGTCACAGTGAAGAATCCCAGAATAATGTTAATTTGCATTTCCTGTGATAGGGGTTTGCGTCACTGTGTGGGCATGTAGCCTAAGGTTTGTATTGTCAACTGGTAATTACATAACAGTGCATCTCAAGCTATGTAACAGAATAGCACAAAAGTAATGTAATGAGTAGTGTAGTGAATTAATTTCTCCAGGAAGGTAAGTAAAATATTGCATTAGAAGAAAGCATTAGCCGATGTGTAATACTCTACGTTTTTATAGTACCAATCTCAACACTGTTGATTATACTGAGAGATGTAATTTAGCTAGGCAGGACAGGCTGTGAATTTTTCAAAGTTACGCATTATAAGATATACTAGGGATCGAAATCCAATATTACCTCATTTATAATGAATTAACTTTGTTTGTAGAGCTCCAAAACAAAACAGTTTTTATGTACGTAGGTATTAATGCTTTTCTGCCACCAGCCCAGCCATCGCAACCCTGCTCACTATAGGGACTAGCAATACTTACAATACTTAAATTTTCCCATATACATAGACTACTCACAAAAAGGATATTTGGCTTTCAGGTGAAATTTCAGGATGCACCTAAAATTCACTGGAACCTTTACAGGTGAACTTAATTTGACCTTTACACTTTTGAATGCACGTGTCCAACTGTTCAGTGTTTCAGCACTTTTTGCATAACTTGCTGTTCTCTAACAAGGTGCTTGATGGCAACATTTACAACTGGTGTTTGATCCATGAATGGACCAATAAATGTTCTGGTTCAATTAGAATTGGTATTTAAATAATCCTCCTTTTCATGCTGTTCACATTTTGACATCATGAGACCGAAACGACACCTAACAATTGATCAACAGTACATCACCATTGTGACACTTCAAGCAGGATGTTCTCAAAGGGAAGTGGCCACTGAGCTTAGAGTGTCACAGAGAGTCATCAGCAGGTTGCAACAGAGAGATTCCCGATCTACAGAGAGCCTGCTCGCTTGACATTTATCCCATTTTACCAAATTGATTGCCGTTCACCAAGTGGGCACTTGCCACATAATCCTCAATGATTATGTAAATGGTGCAAAATACCTAAAATATGATTCCTACCTTCTTCTAAACATCTGAAATTCTATATTAGTTCTTGGAATTCTATATTAGTTCTTGGAAACGTAGTATTGATTTCATGTGAAAAAGTTTTCATAGGATTCTATGAAGTCTTGTGCAAACCTAAGTACACCCCCTGAGTCAGTAGCTTGTAGAGTCACCTTTAGTAGCAATAATTTGAAGTAATAGTTTTCTGTGTGACTTGATCAGTCTTTCACATCTTTGTGGATGAATTTTAGCCCACTTCTTACAGCGCTGCTTCAGTTCATTGGGGTTTGCATTCATTAGTGTATGCCCAACTCTCTTAAGGTCCGCTCACATCATTTCAATCAGGTTGAGGTCTGGATTTTGATTAGACCATTGTAAATCAGGTCTTCTGCCATTTAACCTATTTTGTATGAAGTGTTGTTTATATTTGTTTTAGTTTTTTCTGTAGAATATAAATTTTTACTCCTGTCTGTTTCTATGCAATCAAAGATGAAATTATCAATTTTGCTCAAAGCTGGCTTGTTTACATCTCAAATGTCCTAATTCTGATGTCCATAAACATACACTGTCTCTGTTAAATAAAAAAAAAAAAATGAAATGAAAGTATACAGAGGACTTCATGGTTGACATGCCCAGATCCTGTGGCTACAAACAAGTCCATATCAGCCCTTTACCACTGTGCTTGGCAGTTAATGCGAGGTGTTGGTGGTGATATGCTATGTTTTTGCCAGATGTGACCTTGTGCATTATGACCAAACATCACCACTTTGGACTTGTCTGTCATTGTTCCAGAGGTCTTGTGGTTTGTTTAGATGCAACTTTGCAAACCTAAACTGTACTGCCATGATCTTTTTAGCGAGAAAGAGCTATCTCCTGGCAAGTCATATTAGTTCAGTCTTCTATTTTTACTGTCATGAACTTCAGTATTTAACAACTAACTAAGGCCGCTAATGGGAAGGGTGTAGCATTTTGTTAACATACACCTGGATGTTTGAGAGCCGAACTGTTAAAACTCCTGCTTTTGTAGATGTGTTCACACTTGCTGATGATCATTTAATCAAATGCATTCACTTAGCAGCACCTGGCTCCTATTTACCCTCTTAATTCCTATGGAAGCAGTAAGGGTGTACTTAGTTTTTCACAGGACTGAATAGAGTCCTGTAAAAACTTTTTCACATGACTGCAAGTCTAAATTTAATCAAATCATCACCAATGACCTTTTTCTCATGAGGAAGCTGTTGCTTTATTTCCTCAAAACATTCTGCTAATGTATGCTGATTGGTCAGTTTAGGATTTATGACAGGATGGTTTATGATGGTACGATAACTACAACTGACCATTATAAATCAACACATCTGTTTATCTCAACATAACAAAAAATGAGCATTTTTTTCACATGACTGCAAGTCTAAATTTAATCGAAACAACACTAATGACCTTTTTCTCATGGGGTAGCTGTTGCTTTATTCCCTCATAAAGCATTCTGCTAATGTATGCTGATTGGTCACTTTAGAATTTATGACAGAATGGTTTATGATGGCATGATAACTACAACTGATGTTTGGACATTACTTAAAACAGAGACTTACATATACCTAATAAGATGATTGTAGATGGTAGATGGTTGTAATGATTGAGGATGACTGCTATCAAGTGACTTCTGCTTGAAATTCTCTGAGGCTAGTCATAAAAGACCAAAATGGCTTATTTGTCAAACTTGCCTGAAATGCTGTGGTGTCCTTAATGCTTCTAGAAAGGTATTTTATTATATTCAGATTCCTGTAAAAAATCCAAAATTGAACTGTATTTATTGTGTCAGTGCCTTTTATTGAAGAAATAATGGAAATTGCTGATGTCTAAGGAATGTATGAATCACATACATCATCTCAGGGTGTAGGTCTGTTTTGCATCACACACGGTTCTGAATTAAGAGGAGTGTAGATCACCCTATGTGCAATACCACATTTGAAAGCTTGACAAAACAATACATTTGGGTAGTGGGGTTTAAATTGGCAGATAATTTTGTGTTGTACTGCTGCAGAATGCTCTCGTTTACTGAGAAGACAAAGATGGTGCAGATCACGAAGATAAATTATTTCTTGTTTAAAGATGCACAGTTTTTTTCTGTCACACTTTGGACTTGTAATGAATCAAGTTTTTGGTTGAGCTGAGACAACAGACAGTACAAATATGGCTATACAGTCAGTCTTGCACCTCTCTGAAGCTTTTTTGCAAATGTTTTTGGTTTTCTATTTGTGCATGCATTTTCAAAGCATTCACTAAATCTAAATGATCCATTATTAATATTCTCTTCAAGGCAAGTGGCTACTTACTTAAATTCTTTATTTCCTATAGTCTTAAATGTGTAAACAGTGCCTAGGTATATGGATGACTCCTCTTCTGTGCATCTTGTGTTGGAGTATTAATCCTTATGCAAAGTTCTGTTTGAGGAATTGTACTTTTAAGGATTTTCCTTTTCTGTGCACTTGCCTGTAGGCTTCTTCTACTGTTTTATTAAAGCACTTAATAATCACACAGCATTTCTGTAGCTGCACCGTTTCTCTTCTTTATCGTTGATTTTCCTTTCCCCTTGTCTTTATTGAATGTACTGCTTCCCCAGCCAGAAATTAAGAATGACAGAGGATGCAAGGGTCAGGTTTTACAGCATTTTCTTTGTTTACTAAAGCTCCATCTACAGAGTCAAAGCAAGTATCAGCAGCAAGAACAGAATGAAATGAAACAAGGATGTGTAAGATGAGAAAAGGAGGTGAAAGAGGAAGGTGAGAGAGGAAAACAGGGGTGGACTGAGGAGTTGGTGGGTGCATGGGGTTTGGGTGGAGGGGGCATTGAAGGTTGTGGTGCTCCGTCTAGCTCACCCCAGCTCATTAATTTTCTCATTTAGTCAGAACACTGGAGTGTGCAAACAAGATTGGGGGCCTTGCCTACTAATGAGGACAGGAGGAGACAAGCAATCGGCTTCTACGATGTGTGTTTGTGCTTGTGTGATTGAGAATGTATGGCAATGACAGAATATATGAGGGATAAAGAGAAAAAAGCAAGCTAATATGACATGTAAAATGAACAATAAACAAGAAGTGGAAAAAATATTCTTGTTTGTACTAAAAAGGTTTTACTGCCCTCAAATCAGTTAACTTTTCTTATTGATTAAAACTGTAGATTATTTTTCCAATGAATGGAGTCTACAGTGAATGGCAAAAAGTAAGTAGACAACCTTGTCAAGATGTGGCACTTTTTTTAACAAATTGGTCTCAGTATCTTATGGAAGATCTCTGGAATCTGGAAAAAAGTCAAGCTTCAGAAGTAACAAAGAAAAACCTTTTTTCTCTATGATATAACAGTAGCCCTGTGGAGAATCTAAGCTACATAAAAATGGTTTTGACAGCTAGGTGTAGAAAAAATAAATTGGCCTATAGAGTCTTAAGATCTACCTAAAATTGGTTGGAAATATGGGGTTTCCCCTGTATGACTTTGACAGTGCAGTGTCCAGTAAGTGCCAGCGGAGGTTTAACAATTAACTAGTTAAATCCTAAACTTGTTGTCAGATTCACTTAAAATGACATTTCACAGTCTGGCATGTAGTTCCACTTTTCCATTAGGAAAAGTGAATAAAATATTTAGTCAGCATCAGATTTAGGCTTAGGGATGTGCATAGTAGCTAACTTAGTTGATGGAATAAGAGGAAAAAAAACAGAGAAATTGGCACTACCGAAAAGACAGGAGGCAGAGCTGGAGGTGGCAGAACTGAAGATGTTGAGATTTTTGCTGGGAGTGACCAGGATGGGCAGGATTAGAAATGAGTACAACAGAGGAACAGCACAAGTTGAGAAGTTTGGAGACAAAGTCAGAGAGGCAAGGCTGAGATGGTTTGGACATGTGCAGATGAGGGATAGTGGATATATTGGACAAAGGATGCTGAAGATGGAGCTGCCAGGCAGGAGGAGAAGAGGAAGACCACAGAGAAGATTCATGGATGTAGTGAAGGAGGACATGCAGAGGGTTGGTGTGAGGGATGAGGATGCGAGGGATAGGGTGAGATGGAGGCAGATGATCCGACCCCTAACGGGAGCAGCTGAAAGAGGAAGAAGACTAGTCTAAAAGCACAATACCATTTCAAAGTCTTGAGCCACCACTCATTTCTTTTTATTTTATTTCCAAGGAGCCACACTTTCTTGGAATTCCTTAAAGTAGTAGTTTTCCAGGCTTTCTGATAGTCTTTCAAAATTTTTCTTTGGGCATTAACTAATTTTCTGTCAAATTCTTGTACCTGACCAGTTTCAGGGAATGTTTGTTAAGCCACTTGACACTGATACGTAAATCGTTCAAGCATTATAAAAAGTACCAAAACAAGGGATGAACCAATGTTGTGACTACACATTACAGACAACTTGGCAAAGAATCCATTCTAAGTTGTACCTTTAGGCACTTGGTTATCAGCAGCCTGTCACAAAAACGCGTAATTTGTTGCAATTTCTTTGGTTGAATCTACAAAAAATGCCAAAAATAACACAGGTTGACAGACATGAAATAGTGGTGTGCACCAACAGGGTGATTCCCAAAGAGCTATTGGCCAAAAATGTGGCATGTCTTGGTGTAGTCTGTGCTTAAAAAAATTGGGGAAACTCTGCAAGTGGAGGACAAAATCAGTTTCAGACCTAAAAAAACACTCACTTGATTTAGTAAATCATTGCATCTATTTCCCATTTTTACTAGTTTCCAAAATATCAAGAAATGGGGGGTTGCTGAAGACTTTTACACAGTACTTTATTGTATTGAGAGATTTAAAAACTGTTGATCAAATCTATAATCTATAAATCTATAATTTTTAGTTGTTACAGAAATGTGTAGCACTTTGCATCATTTTTACAGACAGCGTCAGATTAGGTTGCTGAGTGTCAAAAGTAACTTTTTAAGTCGCCAGCCAAATGCAAAGCTTATTTTTTACCACTTGTCTTTGAGGTGTGCGGGTAATGCCATTAAAACATCTCTCTACTTGGGCTGAGACAGTAAAGTTTGTTGCCTGGTTAGGTTGGCTGGGTGGTTGATAGCAAATACATAAGGGTCAGAGCCTATAGGAGGCTGCGGAGGGGCAGGTCTTTGTGGAAAACATTTGGCACAGTTTCCTGTAAATGAAACTCGTGGCATAATATTTAATTAAAATTGTTTTAATTCAAAACTTGGATCTGCTAATGTGGTGGATAGCCAGTAAGATTTACTTGCCAAACAGAAAACAAAAAGAATTTGACATTTTGGGGATCTTAATTTTGGACCTTGCTGTCACCTGGTCAGTGTCGTTTGGTTGCAAATGACATCATTGGGACATTTTATTTTAAAGTATTGATGCACCATCCATTAGTCTAGGTTTATAAATGTTCTTAGGCTCATCGGCATTTTCAAATCCATTTTTGTTTCTTTACTTAATTACCTAAAATTAACCTGCACAGTTCAGCTCCTTTAAAATGTTTCACAACTGAGGAAATAACTTATGGCAACTTATACAGTCTTTATTTTTTCTCTTGATGTTTTTTTTACAGCAGAAATAGAAGTGAGGGGAAACAAAATTCATATATCAGAAGGACAGGAGTGGAAACTGTTGTCAGAAAGTAATTCAGAGAGGAGGGAAAATGATTCAGACAGAGGAATGAATAACAGAGTAACTGGCTCACTACAGTAATTCAGTCAGGTCAGTAGTGGCTATATCCTCTGAGAAAAGTGATTTCTCTAGAGTCGTGTGTCCATCAAATCTTTTCACATTGTCCAATGCTACGAAGGGATGAGCAAAGGTTTTACTTACCTTTTTATCACCATGATAGGTAAGCTCTTCAGACACCAAGGGGCAACTAAAGGCCTTCCCTGATAATGAAGGTTATTCTTGCAGATTTTGGCCTGATGTTCAGAAATGAGATGTTAGTCATTATGATTACATGAGTAGATTGTGTCATGGTCTCAGCTGTGTTTAGCGTGGAGGAAAGGTGGACCCAAATGCAGACTCACAAGCAGACAGGGTAAAACAAAAAGTGAGCCATCTTTATTGGCTGATAAATTCCTCAATAAAAACACCAAGTCCAAAAAACTCAAAGACTAAAAAACTAGGAACTCAGAACATACATTTCAGGGAAACACACACTTAGAGAGGGAGACAATGCAGAACTGAACAAAGGAAGGGCAGCTCTATATATTATCAGACTAAGTGCTAATAAGACACAGGAGGGACAACAATCAGGATAACGAATCAGGAGAGGAAATACATCTGAACACAAGACATGAGACATACGGTCATCAAAATAAATCATCCCTGTTAGACTAAAAAATGCATCTCTTTCCAAAACTGATTCATAAAATGTAATAGATTTTACTGAAAAAGCAATATCTAAGGAAATATCTTATAAGAAGAACTGAAAGACTGGAAGACATATCTTATGGAGCTCTGGCCATTTTAAAAGCCTCTGTGAAGGAGCCTTTTTCTGTCTCTGTTAGTTCACACTGTCAGTCACCCACTGCCAAAAACCCACTAACCACTCTTGGTGTATAATCAAATAGAGAAGGAGGCTATTCACTACATTGTGTGGTTAGTCTGTGTTCTATCTATTCAATTATTAACCATTGCATCTCAGGATTATGTATGAGCTGGTCTCATGTGGTCTGTTCGTGTATAAAAAGGGAAATGAGTTTTCCAGTTTAATCACAGAGGACAGATTAACTCTATGAAGGTCTTTTGGCCTTTGACCTTTTTGAAAAAAGCTAAATCAGAGCAAGGGTTGAGGTATGATTTAGTTCTTGATTTGAAGTATTCAAAGTCATTATTTTGAAGCAGTGACATGGTTACTGCACAATTTTACACCATTTTCCAAGGTGAATATGAACTCTGTACACTCATCGTCAAATATAGTTGAAGCCAAATAAGGATCCATTTTTTTCCTCAGAATAACCAATTTAGGTGAGAGGAAAACTCATGGATTTTGAGCAAACGTGGAGCAAACATTTTCAGGAAAATGGATATTTTGGTCTTCTTGCTTAAGTAGGGGGTTGTTGAAAGACAATCTGTTGCTGTTATGTTAGATTTAAAAAAAAAAATTCAGTTAAAGTAACCAACAGTGCAACTTAAAACAGTCAGAATTTGTGCCTTTCTATGTTAAATATGTACATATTTGTGCCATATTTCACATTCATATTGACATTACTTTAATGCTAATGATGAGCTTGGCTGAAACTGTAACATTCGTTGTGAAATTCAGTTATTCCAATATTCTGCTTACTTAGGAGATAAAAGTAAATTTCATTTTCTCTGGTAAATTATGTAAAATTTTGCGGTGCTTTTTTATGTTCTGTTAATGTTTTATAATCAAGCTATTAATTTCAATGCTGGTATCTAATTTTAATTATTATTTGCAGCTCGACTGTGGTAATCCTTTTGCTTGCATTACCAGCAAGGAAAAATGTACCATTGTGCAATGACTGAATTCAAGGCAAAATACTTCTAAAACTATTCAGCTGGTCTTTTCAAATTTCAGCTGAGCTTTAGAGCAGCAGAGCTGCTGTGAACTTAAGCGAAGAGCAGGTAAACAGGGTTCAGGCTGCCAAATTAAGGTTGCATATTAGACTGGGGTGATTTAGCAGGGACTCCTGATTATTAGCCTGAAAGGTGACCGTGGGGCGTGTGTGTGAGCAGAAGATGGAGCTTTTTTTTATTTTGTGAGTGTGTGTGTATGTATACAAATGTCTGCAGGTGTTTCACAGTCTATGTAGTCCATAAAAGCTTGGCTTTAGGCGAGGAAGATTTTCACATGTTGATTTCTGCAGAATGGTAGAGAAGCAATATCCAACTTAAGTGGCTGAATACATATTTACAAGAACTGATGCTGATGTAACAGTATGCATCTTTTCACCCTTTCTGCTTTCAAATGTATGCAACTTGCATAGAAATGCACATATTTAAGTGCCCTTGGACCTGTAAACTTCAAAACACATGCCCAAAAGCTGCAATACATTAGTTCTATGAGTTGAGGCTACTTCTGGGGTAAAGTTGGGGCTAGGGATGGGTGATTTGCTCCATAGTCCAGTTCTCCTAGTGTCCCCCTTTGATATCGAAAATAACCAATAGTGTTGCCTCAGGCAAGAGAGTTACATGCACCCATTGGGGTAGGGGCCATCCGCTTTCCGTAACGTAATAATACGTAACGTAATAATGTGTGGCCCAAATGCAAAAAGCTCAACAGGGTGGGTGAGAACCGCACATACCGAGAGTGTCTCATTTCCAGCATGAAGAGACTTTTACATGGTGACAGACAACATTAAATGATTTAGTTTTACCATAATTAACACAAGTGGATGGATTTCTGCTGAGTAGCTAAAACAGTAAAAAGTCACATTTTATGTTTCTTGTTTTACCATAGACCTACAGCTCTACTATATCATCCACTTTCTTGTTGTCTGTGTAAAATAGCTCACCTGTCCTCCACTCTTCACCATGTGCCTCCCTACACACACCAAGTTTTTCACTGACAAAAATTCTTGATGGAAGGTCTGCTACATGTGGAGATGTGACATGAAACTCTAACTTCCATTTATATTGAATTTTATAATAATGCCAATAATAATTTATGCATCAGTGGCAAAATGAGCCAAAAATCGCCTTGATGGACAAGCTATTGCTGTCACTTTGATTACCGCCTATCAGTGACATCATCATCCATCAGCATAACTCTAGTTAGGGCTGTATCTGGTTTGCAATTCCTAATCCCCTAAATATTAAATTCATTACAATGTAAAATCAAGAAAAGCTCCAAATTGAAGAATACATTTATTTTGATTGATTAATTGTGTAATCAAGTGAATGTTTCAGGTCCACAAAATAATGATTTATTATGTGTTATGAAGGCAGCTTTGTTTTGATTAAAATGTATGGGTTACTACCAGAAAATCTACATAATATATGCATGTCAGTACCAAGTTGGAGCTATGCAACTACATATATATGTATGTATGTATGTATGTGTGTGTATGTATGTATGTATGTATAATTTCATTGTGCATTGACTGTGTTACTGCTCCAAAATAAAGACAATAATGACCTTGAATACTTAAAACCAATACCTAAATTGCACCCTCAGCTTGCTCTCCTTTCTTTAACAGCACAGCTTTTTTTCCACTCCCTATTAATGACCACATTAACCCTACCATCTCTTCTTTTGGGTAGTATTATCACTCCAGGATGCAGGAAAGAGAATTTTTACAGATATATAAAGAAGCTATTTCAGGGACAGAGGGCAGAAAGGGATACTATAGGTACTATTGCTACTATACTGGCAACAGCTTGTAAAAGTTAGTTCCATTAATTTAAGTCCATAACTATTTCGACAATGACACAATTGTCATTTTAGCTCTATACACCACCGCAGTGGAGTTTAAATGTAACAGTCAAGATGTGATCAAAGTACTGACTTTCCGCTTTGATTCAAGTGATTTGACAAAAAATATTGCATTAACTTTTAAGGAATTAGAGCCATTTTTCATTGTCCCCCATTTTCTGAGCCTCAAAAAAAAAAAAAAAAAAAAATTTGAAAATAAAAAAATAAAAAGTTCTGAATGG
>VUQH01050991.1:8837-22961 GCA_015106775.1 Etroplus canarensis | reverse complement strand
TCAAAGCTAAAAAAAAAAAAAAAAAAAAAAAAATTGGACAATTGACTAATAAGCAGTTCCATGTCGAGTTGAGGCCTGATCCCTCATTATTCCATGACAAATTAAGCAGATAAAAGATTTGGGGTTAATTCTAAGTGTTGAACTTGCATTTGGTATTTATTCACTGGAGCTCTCAATGTGAGGTCCAAAAAGATGCTGATACAAATCAAGGAGGCAATTTTTAGACTGAAAAGCCAAAATAAACCTATCAGAGAGATGGCTAAAACCTTAGGAGTGGACAAATCTTGAACATTCTTAAAAAGAAGGAATTCATTGGCCAGTTCAGTAACACCAAAAGACCTGGAAGGCCAAAAAAGATAACTACAATGGATCATTTTAGAATTCTTTCCTTGGTTATCAAAACCCTTCACAACATCTAACCAATTCTGGAACACTGTCAGAGAAGTAGGTGTATCACTATGAACCCCAATAATCAAGGGACACCTTGTGGAGCAGCTGTGGCTCTGGAAGAGCAGGTTGCCTTCCAACAGGAAGGTTGGCGGTTCGATTCCTGACTTCTCCAGTCTACATGTCAAAGTGTCCTTGGGCAAGACACTGCATCCAGTGTGTGCATGTGCATAGTAGTTAAATGTGCTCAAAGACATAGAATAAAGTGTTGCGTGTAAATGGGTGAATGAGGCTTGTAGTAAAAAATGCTTTAAGTGCTCAGAGGTAAAAAAAAAACGTGCTGTGTAAGTACTACTCCATTTACCTTCATGAATTTAAATACAGAGAGTTTACAAGGTGCAAACCACTTATCACACTCAAGGTCAGATAAGTCTGTGCCAGAAAAAAATCTAAAAGTACCTCCCCAGTTCTGGAAAAAGGAAAAAAACTATTTGGTTTCTGTACAGGCTTAGTGAGAGCTTAGTTCTCATTGCCATAATAAGTCAGATGTATTACAAGTGGGTGTTGGACTCTGCTGGAGTTGGCCTTCGTCATGACTCCGCTCTTAATTTTTATTAACAGAATGTCTCCGCACTCCCAAGGTGGGGAGGATGTCTGCTTCAGTGGTCTTAGGACTGTCTTTGCATATGATGTGGTTCTTTAGGCTGCATCGAACAGTGACCTCCAGCTCACACTGGGGCAGTTTACAGCTAAGTCCGAATTAGACGGGATGAGGATTAGCACCTCCAAGTCTGAGCCTGTTGTTCTCAGCCAGGAAAGGGTGGAGTTGCTGTGCCAAGTGGAGGAATTTAAGTATCTCAGGGTCTCATTCTCAGTTGAGACAAGAATGGAGTGAGCGATTGACAGACTGATTGGTCTGCAGTAATGTTGATGCTGTATTGGTCTGTTGAGATGAAGTGAGATCTCCAGCCGAATGTTTGATACTGCGTTGGTCCTTCAGAGAACCTACATAGAGTCTCACAGACTTTCAGCTACATGCTGTAGCTGCTTACTGTCACCAGGGAGCAGTGTCACAAGCAACGAGTCTGTGCACTACTCTTATTTGCTGTTGTTGGTCCTTCCACCAGCTGCAGCAAAGATCAGAGTTAAAACTTAAGTGAAACTTGGTGTTGAAAATGATGAAAAGAGACTACTGCAGCCACTGTGCTTTTCATTCTGTTTTTTTAAATTTTTGAGATTTTTTTCAGGCTTCTCCTTCTCTTCTGTTGCTCCCTTTATTGTCCCAGCCCATGTTTCAGCCAATCAACATTCGACCTACGCACAGTGTCTTCCACTTCAAGCTACCTGTAGTAGCTTGTAGTCGTAGTTGAATGACTACACAGCAGCTCATATGCATCAGTTCCATTCCTCTCTGTGTTGGCTTTGTGTAGACAAACACTGACACAGACGAACACAATTGCAGCACCATAAATCCCACATAAGCGTGAAAATGAAGCTGTTGATTTACTGGTCAGTCTACATTTCCACCCTCACTTATTACCACGTCCACTGGGTATTGACTAAAGCAATGAGATCAGGGATACAAGTGCTAAAAGTAAGCTTTTTCTGAAGGGCGTCTGGGTTTTCACTTAGAGAATGAGAGCTCAGGCATTTGGGAGGGGCTAGGAATAGAACTGCTACGCCTCCACATTGAAAGGGGACAGTTTACATGGTCTTAGCATCTGCTAGGGAGCCTCATGAACATTTCCTAGATAGGGTGTTTCAGGCATGTCCAAATGGGAGTTGACTGACTTCAGATATGCTGGAGAGATTATATCTCTTACTGGCTTGGGATTGCCTTGGTGTGCCCCCCAGAAGAACTAGAGGAAGTTCCTCAGGAGATTAAGATCTGTGGATCTCTGGACCTGGAAGTGTCAAAAAATGCACGGATAATGTATTCCTTAAAAATGATGAGCTGTGATCAAAACATTTAAAGGTAAAAAATTTATTTACTCAACTGCATTTGAAAAAATGTAGCTCCAGTGGTGCTGTAAACCAGCCACAGGGGCCCACAAGCCAGTGTAGTCCTAGTGCCAGTCCCAAGCCTGGGTAAATGGTGAGGGTTGAGTCAGGAAGGGCATCTAGTGTAAAAATCAAATAAGTGGATTCATAACACGACTTCCATACCGGATCGGTTGCGACCCGGGTAAACAACGACCGCCTCCAGTGCCGTTAGCCAACAGGGTGCCGGTGGAAACTATGCTACTGCTGGCTGAAGACCAAGGAGGGGGAGAGGGGGAAAGCGTGTTAGGAGGCAGAGAGAGAGAAGGAAAGGTAGGAGGGTGGAGGTGCAGAAGGCAAGTCAAGAGTATAGTTTCCCTGCAGGGTCAAAAAACTTTACACTGTTATTAAAAAGAAGCAAGGCTGTTAAAAGCAGCAGACAGTGTAGAATTAGCTCAGTGTGGCGGGGAGAGGGAGGGAGATAGGACTATTGTGCTGACGCCATCCCAGTACAGCAACAGAATGGAGCAGATGATTTGGATTCCTTCCTAATCCAAACAGCATTATTGGCATTAATAAACGTGTCTCCAAAAGCCTTGCATATAATCAGCTTAATGGTAAAACCGGTGCAAGCAAACAGACAAACGTCTCTCTAATACAGCTAATGACGAATTACTGCCACCCTCCAAAATTTACCGATGGGAATCTCTTTGACCCGCCTCTCTCTTCTGCTGTTGACTTTTCACTATTGCTATTTTCCCAAGAGCGCGTCCAAACAGTGCAAAGTAAAGAGGGGAGATTTACTTTTCAAACATTGGAGAGCAATACATTTATCTCTTTATGTTTGAAGACAGGATTTTTACTAGGTAGAGCAATCATCAGGTGCTCCACTGCAAATTGAGTATCTGGTAAAAGTGATGGTGTCTTAGTAAAAAGCAACATATACTTTCGGGAATCACTAGAAATAGTCTAGTTCCAGCTGCATCCCAGCCGAACAACATTCAGCCAGCTATGAGAAAGTGTTTTTCCTGTTTGAGTGCAATAAAGGGTGTGATAAAAATATAGATTACCTGATTTATATTGCTTCCCCCACAAATAAACAAAATATAAAGGCTTGAAACTGACTTATTGGTTGCCTAGAGGTGCCCTGCATTGTTTTCCTCCATCCAGCTGAGAAGCCTAGCCAATAAAATTACTTCAGAGGAAAAAGTGCCAAAGCAGTTAGTCAAGTATTGATTATGTCATGTTTTACAGTAACTTTTTTAAAGATCCATTACATCCACTGTGCTTTTTAAACAAACTAAGAAAAAATAAAAAACCAAATCAGAAGTCATTTCATGGCTTATTTATCTGTGGTTTTTAATCATATGTATGGCGAGCCATATTTCTTGTACACCCCAATGTGTTGTGCACAGTGCAGTGATTGAAACAACAAATAAACAGATTTTTTCACTTACAGTTTCATGCAAAAAATACAGTTTGCATTTTTTAATCTGTAATGTCACCATGGAACATAAGCCCCACTGGTGGCTTTAAAATTATGATTGCTTTGCATTTGCTGTAAGTCAACCATGTCATACAGGTAATATTGGCAATGGCTACTTTAAGCATTATTTTTTAGATAATATAGAAATGACACAGCTTATTATAAAAATGTAAACACCAGTGAAAAGAACAGGAACTACTAGCAGAAAAATTTGATGCGTTAAGTTAATGGCGCCAGGGAGGAAAAGTTGGGAGCCCTTTGGGAGGATCTTGCATTGATGGTTTATTAAATGTGGTTTGATTTTGTGATTGATTCAGAAGGGTACATACTCATGTATTCCATGCCCGTAACATGTAAATTGAAATATTTCTAACCTTTTTTAATGATGGTTTATTGTTTTTAAAAGTGAGAAATCCAGTACCTCAGCTTATTAGTATATTTTGTTTTGAGTTTGAGTAAATTACTATTGAGACAGTATATATACACACACTATATCTCTCGATCTAGTTCAGTACCTGAAACCACAGTCATGGGGAAGACTGCTAACTTGACAATTGTCTAGATGACTCTTACTGTCTACACCCTCCACAAGGACAGTATCAAGAGCCAAGACACACAGACATCATCAGGAAAGGGGCTACAACTGTCAAATTCCTAATATCACGCTGTCATGGTTCTCCCTGGCGAGAGAGGAGGTGTGGCGTGGACCCACCATGCGGACCGCAGAGACTCGGCATGAACTTAAAGGCTTTATTGTCAAACTTAGGTACTTAACTGAAACAAAACCTGAGCATGAGTCCATGAACGTGGAAAACAAACTTGACGTGAAGAAAACATGGCTTGGCATGAAACCTGACAGGGAGAGTACACCAGTCAATGCCGCGACACAGGTAGACAGAACTTAAATAGACAGGGACAGCCAATCACAGGAACAAAGGGAAACAGGGAACAGCTGGGACAGAAGGAGGGGAAGTGCATGAAGACCAGACAGGCTACCAAAATAAGACTTCGACAAAACAGACCGACGAGGACACCTAGGGATGAGGGAAAACCAAGGGTCAGGGACAAGGACGGAGACAAGGGAACCAGAGGAGCCAGAGGAGGGAGGCTGAGAGGGGGGGAACCATGACACATGCTACTCCTGAACCAAAGACAACATCAGACCTACACTGGACTATTGCTCAGTGGTCTAAAATCTCTTTTTAGGTGTATATCATTTGGAATCGAGGTCTTTAAGACTGAAGAAGGAGTGGAGAGGCATGAAATCCAAGGTGTTTGAAGTCAGTGATAATTTGTGGTGCTGTATTATCTGCTGATGTTGGTGGCAGTTGGTCCACTGTGTTTGATAAGGTCCAAAGTCCATACAGCCATCTGCCAAGAGATTTTAGAGCTATTCATGCTTCTGTCTACTGACACGCTTTATTGGTATGGAGATTTCCTTTTCCAGCAGGACCTAGCACCTGTCTATGGTGCCAAGACAACTACCAAGTGGTCTGCTGACCATGTTATTACCGTTCTTGGAACGGCCAGCCAACTCACCTGATTTAAAGAGGATGTGTGGGTTATTGTCAGGAGGAGATGATGAGAAACGCCTGACTCAAAAATAAAGACACTGAAGGCCACTATCAAAGAAACCTGGGCTTCAGGAACACCTCAACAGGGCCACAAGCTGCTTGCCTCCATACCACACCACATAGTAAAGGAGCCCCAACTAAGTACTGAGTGTACAAATGAATACACTTTTCAGAAGCTGGGCATTCCTGTATTATAAATATTTTTTGATTAATCTGAAGAAGTATTCTGATAAATTGAGAAACTAGGTTTCTCATTTTCATGAACTATAGGCCATAATCATCAAAATTCAAACAGAATAGGTTTCAAATATTTCACTTTGTGTAATGAATATAGAATATATGAAGGTTTACCTTTTTCAATGAAAAATTTAAAAAACATATTGTCCCCAGTATTCTAATTCTTTGAGGCACTCATATTTACTAACCACACGGAATATTTGTTTACAGTTCAGGTTGAAAAAGTAAGGAAACGTTTAAGTTTATGAAATTGTGTAACCATCTTTAGGCTCAACAACCACCGTCAGATGTAGTTGTAGCTGTTTGTGATATTTGCACGGTTATAGGAGGACTTTTGTATCATTCATCCCCAGAAAACTGTTGTGGTTTATCTGTATTTCTAGAATGTCGTGACTGAACAGGCCTCTTTTTTATGCCATATCTGAATTAAGGTCACTTCTCTGACTGGGCCATTCCAAAACATGACTTTCTTTGTTTTTCTACTACTGTCATTGATTTTCAAGAATGGTTTGGGTGATATTCTTATTGTATCACCTAACATCTCCTAACCTTCAGGTCAGGACTGCAGCGATTATGCTCTCCATCAGTAGTTTTCTTATAATAAACACCTGAACAAAGATTTTCAGCAAGTTGTAGAGATTCCTCCAGGCATTAACTGCTGTTACCCTTAGGTTATTTTCCACCCCTTTTAGGACTGCATGTTTTGTTCATGATGTAATCTTTGTAGGGTGCCCAGTCTAAGGGTGAGTTACAATCTTGAAATTCTTTCATTTGTACATAGAAATTCTGATTGTTCTTGATACCAACTAGTCTTTCTGGAGAAGAGCAAATTTTTAAGCACAAAGAGACTCCGGCTCATTTATTGGAAATGGAACTGCGAAGGTAACACACTTCTTTCCAAGTCTGGACTGTGAATAATTATTCAGTGAGTTCAGTCAAAACATGAGAAGTATTAACACATTTTTTGTTTTATATTTAGTCAGACATGTTAAGCTATAATTATAACTTAGAACTCAGACCACGTTTAATGAGCAGTGACTGCAGAAACTGTGTTGACAAACTATATCTTTCAACTGTAGCTCATTGTTAGATTCTCTCTTAGCGATTCTGTTTTGAAATGGATTCAAACAGCTCAGTATGGTTCAGCTAAAGATCATTCCCCTCTTACCTCAGCTACTATAGTCTGTACTTTTGTCCTTTTCATTGAGCCTGTATAAAGTAATTAATTTGTTGGTGGTTGCTTAAGGGAAAAGGGCTCCCTGGAGCTTAGTCATGTCTCAAGGTCTCTTTCAAGCTGAAATTCCCTTTAGCATGAAGATAAATTCATTGAAATAAATTAGACCAAAAGCATGTTGCATATTCATGTCAAGTGCCAAAGCTGTAAAACAACAGTCATGATCTCTGGATATGTGTCTGACAATAAAGGTGGCTTTGCTGATTGTTTGTGAAACTAATGCTTGAAAGAAATCTAGTGTGAGGAGACTGCTTGCCTAACTGAATATATTAACTTGCTTTGTGTGGTGTGTTCTTTGAGTACGGATGAGTTCTTTTGCGTATAAACTCTTCATTAAAACCTCAATGTGTACTGATAGTAAGACTTATCTTCTTATCTAATTTTTACATGGTGTGATCTCATAATTATCCAGGGAAACCCCTTATTTATTCACAAAGGGAATTTAGCATTTTTCTAAGTGAGGCCGATGTAGCATGATTTATTGCAACTATGGAAAAAACACCAGAGTTGAGTTTTTTACAGCTTGGTTAAATATAGTGATTTTAAGGAGCTGTGTGGTGACTGATATGCAGATTGAGTTAGGACTTTTATGCAGTTCACTAGATTTAGAGCCTGGATAGTCTGGCAGGGGCTACATTGGCTCAGTCGTACTTGACAAGGAGGTCAGTGCTCTATCCTAGTGGACCAGTAAATGTTACACTTGTTGTTAGCCAAAAAATTGAATTGCCTTAAACAAATGAGCATTTTTAGTAATGCTGATATTATGAAATTACAACCCAGCCACAGGAGGCTACAAGCCAGTGTACTACTGCTGGTCCCAAGCACGGATAAATGGGGAGGGTTGCCTCAGGAAGAGTATTTGTGTGAAATCTTTGCCAAATCAAATATGTAGATCATCAGTAATATGTTAATACAGAATCAATACTGTGGGTACTGTATGAGAAACTCAGGAGTGGCAGAGAAGGAGGGTGGGTGCATGACATGTATGAAGACAACAAGGCAGTTGTCAAGTGTGCAGTTGGAGTGACAGTTAGGTTCAAGGTGAGATTACATCAGGGATCAGCTCTAAATCCCTTCTTGTTTGCAGTGTTGACAGACAGGTTGACAGATGAGGTCAGGCAGGAGTCTCTGCGGTCTGTGATGTTTGCAGATAACATTGTGACCTGAGTAGGGAGCAGGTGGAAGATAGGCTGGTGAGGTGGAGATACGCACTGGAGAGAAGAGGAATGAAAGTCAGTATAAGCAAGGCTGAATACATGTGTGGATGAGAGTGAGGCAGGTGGAATGGTTAAGATGCAAGGAGTAGTTGTAGTACAGGTTTATGTACCTGGGGCAGCCATCAAAAGCAATAGCCAGTGCACAAAAGAGGAGAAGAAGAGAGTGCAGCCAGGGCGGAGTTGGTGGAGACACGTATCAGGAGTGATTTGTGATAGAAGGATAGCACTGAGAGGAAGTGATAAGGAAGGTTTACAAAACAGTAGTGAGACCTGCTATGATGTATGGTTTGGAGACATTGGCACTGATGAAAAGACAGAAGGGAGCACTGTAGGTGGCAGAGTTGAAGATGCTGAAGATGCTTAGGTTGAGCAGTTTGGAGACAAAGTCAGAGAGGCAAGATTGAGATGATTCGAACATGTGTGGATGAGGGATTGTGGATATATTGGACAAAGAGTGTTGAAGAAAACAAGTTGCAGAAGGAAGCGAAGAAGACCACAGAGTCCGGGGAGGGTATCGGGAACTCTAATTTCCCGATACCCTCCCCGGTTGCTAGTAATGTCTTTTTATGTTGTGTGGTGTGAAGATTCATGTGCTTTTTCTGTGCTGAGGTGTGTTTTTCTCTGTTCCCAAACTGCTCTCCTTTAAGGAGCTTGGTCTGGGGGAGCTTTTTTCTCTCCTCCCCTTCCCATGTATTGTGTATTTTTTTCATTGTTTTTCTCTGACCTGTCTTCCCTGTGTGATGTATGTTTGATGTATGTACGGTTAGATCTCCTGAATTTCCCCACTCGGGATTAATAAAGTACTATCTAATCTAATCTAATCTAATCTATGTGTTGAAGGAGTACATGCAGAGGATTGGTGAAAAACTAAAATGAAAAGTAGATGTTATGAAATTACAGAAAACTGTAAAAGCCTTGGCATCCCAATTACTGTGATCGGAATATTGATTTAATTGGTAACTTACCTGTTTCCTAACATAATGATAATTAGTACTACATTATTTATTTACTCACGCATCATGTGCATCCCTGTTGGTATTTTTGAATTGTGCATATATTTACAAAACTCAAAAAATTTAATTGCAATACACATAGACCAGTTCACATTTTCAGGTTGTATTTAAACTGAGTGATGAAAAGAAAGCTCATGCAGCATTTAAAATCTTGAAATGAAACATCTACCAGCAATGATCGTTTATCAGCGGGAAATCTTAGTACTGGGAAATTGGATATTTTCAGGGATTCATTATTTCAGCTGTTCTTGCTCAAACCCTGGCCAACACACTGTTAGTGTTTTCTTGCTAATGCAATGCTCGGAATTAATTTGATTTTACATTAAAAACGCCCTAAGTCTCAAAATCAAGATATGTTTCTTTTGCTGAGTCTCAAAATCACCCGCATTCTCAATAAGACATAGTTACCTAGGTCCACAACATTACTGTAAAATGTCATGGTTTCCTTGGAGATAACCGGGTGCGATTTGTATGACATCAAAGGGCACCTTGGAAGGAAATTAAAGAATCATTGACATTTTATATCAGATAAGACACGGTACCCCTCCTTGCAAGCGCTGCTGATTTGTTATTGTTGCCCAGCTTCCCCCAGTGTATGTGTGTTTTTTTCTTAAACAATCTTTACAATTTGTGAAATGCAATTGTGTGTGTGTGTGTGTGTGTGTGTGTCTGTGTGCGCGCACACACACTCATTTTCAGCTCCATGTTTTTATTTATGCTGTAGACAATACAAGAGAAGCTTTGCATGATTCACAGTTCAAAATAATACCTATTTATCCTATACTTGGCCTTGGTGTAGCACCCCTATTTTGCCACCTTAACCTTGAACTTACTTTCCTCTGATTGGCTGCCCCTCACAAACAGAAGGTTTGAACAACAGCAGGGTAACTTAACGGTTATAGCTTATGTTTAAAAACACATAATTGATAATATTCTAACTAGTTGGCTATTTATGTTTTCTTGGTTTTCTGTTGAAGATATAGCTCCAGGTGCTAGGGAACTATTTATGCTTTCATGATAGTGAAAGCTGTGCATGGAGTGTTTTTTTTGTCAAGTTGTCCATCTGCTCATCCTTCTGTGCATATAAACATTTTGTGATGTCTCAGGAATGCCTTAAATGAGTTCCTTCAGATTTACCAGATATTCACTTTAAATGATGACAGGATTAGAATTTGGTGGTAACAGGCCGCTGTTACTGGAGAAATTCATTTTTCCCCATAATTTATATACAAAAGGTAAACTCAGGACACAAACTGGAACTTGACTGGTTGGCGTAGGCATTCAACCTTGAGTCAGTAATTCTGCTAATGTTCAGTCATGAGTTTAAGCTAGAGAGAGAAAAGCTTAAGATAAGAAAAGAAAAAGAAAGTGATAACAATTTGTCCATAAAACTGAAAATAAGTTTCAAGATATCACCCAGCCATAAGGGGGAAAATCTTTTGATATTTGTGTACCATACATCATTCTGTTTCTTTCATGACACACAAAGGAATAATTGTGGACAGTGTATACATTCCTGTGCATGCTCTTCAGGTGTTTCTGTTTCTCAAAATACAGCGATGCATTTAGAACAAGTGTTTACTGATTGAAAAGTCTTGTGTTGAAGATTTGATTAGCTGAACACAAATGTACGCTTACACTTGACGCTCACACACACACAGCATGACAACAGAAGGAAAGCAACACAAACCCAGACCAACAAATAAGTCCGCAGCAGGAGAATCTCACCAGCTCAACGTCCCATCAATTATTCAGCAGCCAGTGGCGTGAGAGGCAACACAAAGAGGGGAATCGGAGAAAGAAGGGAAAGAGGAGAGTGAAAGAAAGGAAGATGCTTGGAGAAGCAGTAGAAAAGAAGTGAGGGACATGAAGGATGAATGAGGGAAGCAAAATGAGAAGCATTTGCGTAATGGTATTATAAGAGGCAGGGGTTTGCCTGTAGGGAGACATATCGTCTAGTCTCTGAACTGATCACCATTCCGTCCTCAGTGGAGTTGACCTCAGTGCTGGGTTCCAGATCTTATTAGTCCAAATCACTTTGTCATAATTAGTCTCTCACCAGCCATCTGACCCCGACTCACTACACCTGCATAACTCCAATATGTTTGCCTTCACTCATGTCTCACCTCAGACATGACAACATTTTTCCACTGAGTCAGAATTTGGACTGCTCAATGAAAAAAAAAAAAAAAAGATCTGCATATTGTTGCTGTTGATCAATTTTTAAATATGTCTGCCCTGAAACAGCAGTAGCATACAAATACTGGACAACTCACCTCTGAGTCACTCACCCTTAGTAGATTTAAAGTCAGTATTCTTACTCTTTTTTGTAACAAAAATCAAAACACTTCTTCTATCCAAATAAAAAATGTGGGCACTAGTTCAGACTGAGAAGCAACACCAAAGGCAGTCAAGTTTTTTTTTTAACTTAACCATCCCTTAAGTCACATTAATTATATAATACTAAAAAAACCCCCAAAGCATTCAATACTGAAATCGCTTACATCCAATTTTTTCTGGGACACTAATCACAGCTAAAGCACCACTTTGGTCCACCTATGTCATCTTTATGTATTAATGTCTCAACAGCAAAGTGCTTTCATTACGATGTTTCCCAAACTACAAATGCGCGTTGGTGAGTCGATCCTTTTCTTTTTGACCCCAAAGTCTAATAAAAATAAATAAATAAATAAAAAGGGACTTAAAAGCAGGAGCTTACCATATATTTGGCATATGATCTGTTACTAAAGATGGTGTTAGTCGTTGGACCAAATGTTTGTTATGCATCTCTGTCTCTCTGATAATGTATGTGTCTTTGTTCAAACAAAGCCCTGTTCAGTAGATTAATATTATCAAGGCACCTCCTGATATTTGGACACCCTCAAATTTCTTTTTTGACAGGGAGAGATGGATGGTTTTAATATCATATTAACTAATCAGTGATTCAAAACACATCCAAAGCACGTGTGTAATTTTTTCCCTTTACCTCATAAAAACTACAGTCCCAGATGCCAGGTGTTTCTTATCACGTTTGGTCCTCCATATCGAGACCGGACAGACATCTGGCGCTAGTGGGATGTGGAACAAATAATTTTTAAAAAAATATCCTGACCACTTACAGTACAACCTGCATCCTGTGATCTGTTACTGAGTAAACTGCTTTGAGGAATGGTAAGTTTAGTGATTCATTACCCTGCTCTCTTTGGAACACTAGTCTGCTTGATTGGGATGAAAGTCTGTGCTAACTCAAATTTACTGACCAAATTCATCCCTTGAGAAAAGTAATGCAGACAAGTTCTTAGGGGGTAGAACTGAGCCTGCTAGAGATATAAAATGTCCCTTATCAATTGCTGCTGTGCATGATGATCCATTCTAATATTTTATTGCATTTTATTTGGCTGATCCCTTGTATTCTCTTCAGAGGGTCATCAGATTAATCTGCATTGGTAATTTGGCAGAGCTTTTACACCGACGCCCTTTCTGACGCAACCCTCCATGCTGAGGGGACCTTGTGTCCCCACCTGGAATCGAACCAGGGACCTTTCACTTGTAAGATGAATGTGTAAACCATTACACTACAGGGAACACCATGAAATTAGATCAGAATACCAACCACTAACTCCAGTCCCCTAAAGTGTCCACACAGTGGACAGTATACAATGAAGTCATGAGCCATTTTTAGATGCATAACGAACATGAAAGAGTCACAAGGAGGTGGTTTTTGTCTTTAAATGACTGGTTTTGTCTCAGCAGTCCAAAGCCCAGAGAGAGTACATTTTCAGTCACAATAACAATATAAAGTATCAAAAACTGGCAAATTCGAACTGGCTGGAAAAAAGATCTAAATTACTAAATCAACTGGAAATATAGATGCTTCTATTCCTTAAATGTCATCTAGAAACTGGAGAGAAAAAGTGGGTAATCTCAACTTCATTAAAGTTTACTCAGATGACATTTTGATTTCATTTATTTCATGGTGTCATTTCTGGAAATGCTTCCTGTTCTGACCCATACAGACAAATCATGACTGCTAAACATTTGAGCTCTGTTCACAACAGCATCCGTCTGCCAGTTCATTTTGTCCTCTGGGAAATGTCTGGAACAATATCCCTTCCAGAGAAGTTTGACCTTATGCTGACCTCAATCAAGACTAAAGTGACAAGAGGACTATTTAACCATCTGTGGCTCTTTCTGTGCTACCAAGTGACTTGAACTTTCTTTGCAATAAAGGCTTTTAAAATATATTGTCAGTCAAAGGACTTGACTTTTTTAGCACTTTAGGCCATCCACAATAAAAGGTTTTTGCTGAGTAGGTGCACAACTGGGGTCATTCAACCTGGCCGTCTAAAAGAAGGAGTAAAATATGCTGTTGCCTGAGTGTAATTACTTGCCTGCAGCTCAGCACAAATGTAATGAAACTTGCATTTTCCTATCTTTGCCCCCCCTGCTCCAGGACATGACTGGGCATATGTTAAATCATTCACAGTGCTGGGCATGAAAAAGCCAACAGGCTGTTGAGTATTATAAGCCTGTCTGTGGTTAGAAAACATGGGATTGCAGTAGAAGAAAAGGGGTTATATCAAATGGCTGACATTATCTGTACTTGGAAACTATGAGCAAACCAAGCAATTATATGTATAATATTCAGGGTACTTTCGATAGATGATCCTAGAAGACTTTTTGTACATTGTAAGTCATATGGTCTACTTTTTCTGCCACCTCTTTGTATGGGAAAAGGGATGTGTGTGTTATAGACACATATACATACACACACGCGTGTGTGTGTGTGTGTGTGTGTGTGTGTGTGTATGTATATGAAGTGTTGAACAACTGCTTTTGTAATATTTGTTACTGAATAAGCAAGCCCCCCCAAATAAATAAATAAATAAATAAATGGATAAATGAATGAATGAATGAATTATATATATATATATATATATATATATATATATATATATACACACACACACACACACACACACACACACATACATAA
>VUQH01050988.1:4475-14613 GCA_015106775.1 Etroplus canarensis | reverse complement strand
CCCAGTCTGAGGTCAAGAGTGCTCTGGAGCAGGTTTTTATCCAGAATGTCTCTGTACTTTGCTGCATTCATCTTTCCCTCTATCCTGACTAGTCCCCCCAGTTCCTGCCGCTGAAAAACATCCCCACAGCATGATTCTGCCACCACCATGCTTCACTGTAGGGATGGTATTGGCCAGGTCATGAGCGGTACCTGGTTTCCTCCAAACTTAACGCCTGGCATTCCAGCCAAAGAGTTTAATCTTTGTCTCATCAGACCAGAGAATTTTGTTTCTCATGGTCTGAGAGTCCTTCAGGTGCCTTTTGGCAAACTTCAGGCGGACTGCCATGTGCCTTCTACTAAGGAGTGGCTTCCGTCTGGCCACTCTTATTATACAGGCCTGACTGGTGGATTGCTGCAGAGATGGTTGTCCTTCTGGAAGGTTCTCTCTCCACAGCGCAACGCTGGAGCTCTGACAGAGTGACTATCGGGTCCTTGGTCACCTCCCTGATGAAGGCCCTTTTCCCCAGATTGCTCAGTTTAGACGGCTGGCCAGCTCTAGGAAGAGTTCTGGTGGTTCCAGACTTCTTCCATTTATGGATGATGGAGGCCACTGTGCTCATTGAGACCTTCAAAGCAGCAGAAATTTTTCTGTACCCTTCTGCAGACTTGTGCCTT
This sequence comes from Etroplus canarensis, assembly GCA_015106775.1. NCBI lineage: Eukaryota > Metazoa > Chordata > Actinopteri > Cichliformes > Cichlidae > Etroplus > Etroplus canarensis. The sequence goes on along the minus strand of VUQH01050988.1, from coordinate 13,957 downwards.
GAGACAATCCTGTCTCTGAGGTCTATCAACAGTCCCTTTAACTTCATGCTTGGTTTGTGCTCTGACATGCACTGTCAACTGTGGGACCTTATATAGACAGGTGTGTGCCTTTCCAACTCATGTCCAATCAACTGAATTCACCACAGGTGGGCTCCAGTTAAGTTGTAGAAACATCTCAAGGATGATCAGTGGAAACAGGAAGCACCTGAGCTCAATTTTGAGCTTCATGACAAAGTTTGTGATTACTTACATACATGTGATTTCTTGATTTTTCATTTTTAATAAATTTGCATACATTTCCACAAAACTTTTTTCAAATTGTCATTATGGGGTGTTGTGTGTTGAAGTTTGAGTGAAAGAATGAATTTAACCCGTTTTAGAATAAGGCTGTAACACAACAAAATGTGAAAAAAGTGAAGAGCTGTGAACACTTTCCGGATGTACTGTACTAAGGGCTCAAAGGGTACCAAGAACCACACAATTACACACCCACCAGCATCCTGAACCCTTGATAGAACACAGGATGGATCAATGCTTTCATGTTGTTTACACCAAATTCTGACCCTGCCATCCATATATTGTAGCAGAAATCCAGACTTATCAGACAAAGCAACATTTTTCCAATGTTCTGTCATCCAGTTTGGTGAAGCCACAATTTTCTGCATTTAGCTGACAGGAGTGGCACCCAGTATGGCCTTATGCTGCTGTGACCCATCTGCTTCAAGGTTTAACATGCTGCCTGTTTGTAATGAGAGGTTATTTGTATTACTACTGCCTTCCTATCAGCTCAAAACAGTCTGGCCATTCTCCTCTGGCCTCTGGCATCAACAAGTTGTTTTGTCCAGAGAACTTCTGCTCAGTGGATATTTTCTTTTTTTTTCTTGGCCCATTCTCTGTAAATCCTAGAGTTAGTTGTGTGTGGGAAAATCTCAGTAGATCAGTAGTTGGATTTCAACGGGTCATTTTGACCTTGTCTGCTTGCCTAAATACACTGAGTTGCTGCCATATGATGGGCTGATTAGATATTTGTGTTAATGACCAGTTGAACAGATATACCTAATGAAGTGGCCGTGAGTGCATGTGGTATTTTGTCTTACATAAGGCGAGTATTCTGATGCCACTCAGGTGCAAGTCAGCTTTTAATTCAGCTCAGCTGTGGGCCTATCCCATAGAGAGTACATAATATATTGTTATGAGCCAGGTGTTCACGCTTATACAGATACATATCATTACACAACATTTCCTGACATGTTTTTGTTTTGGCTTCATTTGGAAATAAATGATACAGACGTGTAAACATGTGAAGACAATAACTATTGTGGTGGATAACAAGCGAGGGATAGTCACAAATTTGCACCTGTTTTGTGTATCTGTGTACGTGTGTGCTGGTGATTTTTTCCATGACTGTTTGTGTCTTGAAACGCACAAAAACACACTGTGCAAGCCTTCTGGAAATCCCCGAACCTTTTGGGCCGGCTACTCTCTTCCTGCTCCTCAACTAGAAGCCTATTGTTCAATCCATGTGTGCCCGTTGCCATAGGAAACAAAGTCTGAAGCATCCCTTAGTTTCCATTGGTTACCTCTGACATAAACACACATAACAGCCACAGCTGAGTGCAAATACACAAATTGTGCCTAAAAGCTAAAAACAAACACTGAATTAGTATCAGCAAGTCAAAGCAAGTCTAAAATTTAGATTCTAATCATTATTACAGATTAAAATCAAGTATAAGTTATAATTATGTTAATAAACTTCATTTACCGAACATTGTGACATAAATATTTTGTCATTGACCTCAGACGCCTGCCATGTCCGGTCCCACCTGGCTGCCACCGAGGACTCTGGACAGCCCAGAGCGAGCTGTCCCCCAGATGTCCCACTCTGCTGGTGGAGCAATCTATCGAGCCCCCATCAAGAAGGGCACGCCCGATTTTAGACCAAAATATGGTCCCTATGACCAGAATGGAGGAGGGATGAATAACAGGTACATGGCAACTGGACCCACAGGTAAGAAGCCTTCTTTTCACATACTATGCACTGCAGTAACATTCAGTGTCATTATGACTAACTCAGACTATGCTTAGTAATCTTTTTATTACTGCAATTAACAGAAACATACAAAAAACAGTTAATCCTAAACAGGAAGATATTAATAGTCTGAGGCAAGTGTAAAATCATAACACTCAATAAACTCTGCATGATATCCACTTTCTGCTGCTGGTATCAATTTAATCTAGCTGTCTTGGAGTGAATCTTCATAACTGTGTTGTCTGATCTTCAGTTAATTTTTCAACGGATTTAGGACTGTGGATTCTTTTACTCATTTTAGGATGATGTTTGGAAAAGATGTCTTAATGGTTAGTATGGGTTGAAGGAATGATTTCAGTGACCAGTAATGTCAGAGGGAACCTTTTTAATCAAGCCCTGCCTTCTGATGTTGAGTTTTTAAAAGTAATTGTCAAAGATGTTTCTTGTTGACTTTGAAATATCTGTTTTCTAAAACATTAGGTGGGCCCATGCATCATTCTTCTAGTGATCACTATTACCCTTCGCCACATGGTCCTAAAGAAGATCGCAGCTGGAGCCCTCACATGGACAGCTATGAGCTGATGGTGGGTACACAGCTATCAGTAGCTTTGCTTAGAATTAAAAAAAAAAGATTTGAACTGTTTTGAAACCAGCTGGCGTTTCTCTAATACTGTTCTGATGTTAGCATCGTGGTCCTGAAAAGCCAGCAAGCTATCACTCCAAAATAGATGCCGAAATTGACTCCCTCACCAGTATGCTGGCGGATCTGGACAGCCACCCACAGGACTCCAGCACTCAGGTACAACAAATTAAATCAAAGGCTTTACCTTGTACTTAGTTGATAAATTATACAACAAATGTTGTTTACATGTCTCTTTATTGATTTCTTTGTTATTGTTCTGCCTCCCCACAGCTCTATGACAACGTGCCTTACAACAAATACCTCTCAGCGGATCACTATAAACCTGCACATCAGAGTGCTGCCCCTCCTCAGGGTCGCCCATCCATGGGCTACAACCCTCATCCCCAAAACCAATATCACCCATCACCTCCCTACCCCAGTGAGCACCAGACATCTCAGTATTCCTCCTCTCACCAGCAGGACTACTACACCACCTCAACACCTAAGCCCTACCCTCAGCCTGTCCCAGCCTCCTATACCACTGCATCCACTCCTACGGGGCCCAGGTTCAGTGTCCAGGTCAAGACAGCGCAGCCTGTCACCTACAATCAGACAGGGAGGCAGGCCGAACAAGCGTACACCCCTCCCCCTCCTCGCCAGCATGTGTCAAGACCCCCACCCCAGACTCAGGCAGGTCCACAGGGCTGGTACCCTCCACATCCTGGCTCACAAGTTCAGGAGATACACTCTGATGGGGGTTACAAGGGGAGCGGATCAGGGTCTGGAGGAAGAGTTAACCAGATTCCAGTGTCTAAGAGAGCAATGGAAAATAATCAGACTGGATCAGGAGCTGCACAGAATCCTGGTTATCAGTCGACCAAGGTAGGAATGCAAGTATGCAGAGAAGTAAATATGAACCTTTGAAACTGGAGCATAGTGAATTACTGACATTCTCTTACACATTTTGGAGATAATCAAAGATTAAGTAAACAAGATTTTGACTTGTGATACCTGCTAAGAAAACATTTCAGGGCAGGTGTTCTGACAATTAAAATAAGCTTCAATTATGTTTTGTGTGTCTGTCTCCCCTTCTCCCTGTCTCTTCTTTCCTCCAGCAGGGGGCAGCAACGACAAGGCCTGAGGAAGAGCTTGATCGACTCACCAAGAAGCTGGTATATGATATGAACCACCCCCCTGCTGAGGACTATTTTGGTACAGTTGTTACTAGTGGCACACCAAAGGAAGCAATCTGAAAATGTTTTTATAAAAACTCTGCTTCATGACATTTTGCTTCTCAATATCTGTGATACCCCATCAGGTCGCTGCGCCCGCTGTGGCGACAATGTGGTCGGCGATGGCAGTGGCTGTATCGCCATGGAGCAGGTGTTCCATGTGGAGTGCTTCACATGTATCACCTGTCATGCACGTCTGCGAGGGCAGCCCTTCTATGCTCTCGACAAGAAGAGTTACTGTGAGAGCTGTTACATTGTAAGCAAATGAACGATGGTGCAGTTAGTTTATTTACAGTATTCACACAGGGGGGATGACAACGGGTTCTGTAAATGCAGAGTTATTATTTACTCTCACTTATTCCTTCAACAGCATCTTTAAAACTCTTGCTATGTTCTGCTATTTTTATCATTTCTAGAATTCCTCTAGCTGGTGATATTTATTATATTTTGTCTTTCTAGTCTTGTGTTTGCTCTTGTTTCTGTCTCTGTTTTTTAGAGTACACTAGAGCGCTGTTCAAAGTGCTCCAAACCAATTCTGGACCGTATCCTGCGAGCCATGGGAAAAGCCTACCATCCTCGCTGCTTCACATGTGTCGTTTGTAACTGCTGCTTGGACGGTGTGCCCTTCACTGTGGATGCCACATCTCAGATACACTGCATAGAAGACTTTCATAGGTAATCGCTGATCCACATGAGCAGTGTTTCCATGCTGTTATCATGCAACTAATTTGGAGTTTTCATGCTTGTCGTCTCTCATAGGAAGTATGCACCTCGCTGTTCAGTGTGTGGGGAGCCCATCATGCCTGAACTGGGCCAGGAGGAGACTGTCAGGATAGTAGCTCTAGACCGCAGCTTCCATGTGAACTGTTACGTTTGTGAGGTCAGTTTTTACAGTTCTGGGGGTCTCTTGTCTTGGTTTTACTCTATAAAGCAAGCGTTTTGTGAATTCAAAAAATAGACATTTTTTTGTTTAGCAATTGTCAGAAATAACAAATAAGTGCATAGATATCAGTGAAATGCAATTACAGACTTATTTTCTTTACTGTACACAACAACAATGCCCACAGTTGTGCAAGAAACCCCTCAAAGCCCATTTAAAACCCTAGTTATATGTGATGCATGTATGAATTGCAGTTTTAAGTGGAAACAGCTCAGCCAGTCAATTTAAATCAACCACAGTAGTACTGTTTGGAGACGGTGGCACTGAAAAAAGACAGGAGGTGGACCTGGAGGTGGCAGAGTTCAAGATGCTGAGATTCTCAGTGAGTGACCAGGATAAGGAATGAGTAAATCAAAGGGACAGCTCAGGTTGAGAAGTTTGGAGACAAATTGAGAGAGGCAAAGTTGAGATGGTGTGGACATGTTCAGAGGAGGGATAGTGGATATATTGGACAAAGTATGCTGAAGATGGAGCTGCCAGGCAGAAGAAGAGGGAAACCACAGAGAAGGTTCATGAAAGTAGTGAAGGAGGACATGCGGAGGGTTGGAGTGACAGAAGAGGATGCAAGGGATATGGTGAGATGGAGGCAGATGATCTGGTGTGGCGACCCCTAATGGGAACAGCCGAAAGAAGGAGATGATAATATAAAAAATCAAAATTTGCTACTTGTTTTTTTTTAAGGTCAGGCAGTTTTTAATTGTTAACTTGCTGATCACAGACTGAGGTGCAACTTGATGTTCTTTTGTATTTTACTAGGAGTTAAAAACATAAAACCAGGGTGATTTAATACCACAGTGACTATGATACATACCACATGAGCTTGAATGCCCTGAGCAACAGATTTGCTGCCTCTCATTCCCCTACTCTTCTTATTCTTCCCCCACTATCAAACATAATCACAATATTATTACCACACTATACTACTACAGGTAACCAGTTCACTCAAGTTGGCATCATCATTCTGAGTTTTAAACTTGATAACATAAAACGTTTTCATACCAAAATTCTACACTTAATGGAACAATATAAAATTAAATCACCAGCTTCTCACTGAATTCCCCAGATTGGCTAGATTTCTTACCCACTTGCTCTAAATACTAACACTATGGGTCCTTGTAAGTGTCTCTCTGAAGTGACCGCAGTGTCTCTCTTCATCAGGAATGTGGGCTCCTGCTGTCGTCTGAAGGCGAGGGTCGAGGCTGTTACCCACTGGATGGCCACATCTTGTGTAAGAGCTGCAGTGCTCGCCGCATCCAGGACCTGTCAGCCAAAATCTCCACTGACTGCTAACAAATTTCTGTTCATCCTCCTCAGCCCTCCTCAAAAATCCGTGGACAGACAGCACATTATTGCTGGCACAGATGCTTTGTTGTTTGAGCTACCTTTTTTCCCCACTTTGTTTCTAGAAAAACGTTACTTTAGTTCCCTTTTTTGGTCTGCAACTACAGATTTCTTGTACTGGAGTAACGGCATCACTAGTGTGCTTTTATTCAACTTTACCTGCTATATTTCTTTTATCTTTGGTACACTGTAAAGTTTAGCTCAATATTAGTACGACATTGGCCTGACCTGCAGGCAGCTTGGGCTCCACTTACCATTCATCCACAGCGGTACTGCTCACATGTTACCTTGCACATTGTTACTAATTTCAAAGATAATTAAAGTCTGGATGAATATCAGAGAGTTTAGTTTAAAAATAAGGAATATCTGCAGATGAAAGATGACAGTTAGAATGATGATTTATCTAAACAAGTCTAGACAATAGACAACCCTTTACATCAAAGTGCTGAACTGCCTCAGAACATGCATATTAAAAGCACACAATAGAACAACAACTGTGACTGTACATAACAGGTTGAGTGAAACTGCTCCCAGTTCTTTTGGAAAGCATGTAGCCTGTAGCGCATTGCGGTGGTGTAGCCTCACAGAGCAAGAAATGTAGACGAAAAGAATGTGTAGATAACTTGACAACCAATAGTTTATTTTTCTTTAATGCTAGAACAACACATTAGGACAGATTTTCTCATACTTCTCAACATTACAGCATCATGTTTTTAGTTATTTAGTGAAAGCTTGTAGCAAGATTTGATTTTTGCCATTTTTGAATGTCTACGAAGCGCAATCTTTGTTTAATGTTTGATACTTGACTGTTACATTGAAGATGACGGTGCAATGAAGTCAGATGCTCTATTTTGTCTAATGGAAAACAGGGTGTGGCTCACTTTTGCAACATCCTACTGTATAAAATATTGAGTCTCATGTAAAGAGTTTAAATATGTGCCATTTTGGGAAGTATAAAAAAACACATTATACTCTGTTCAAAGGGGTAAATGACTTAAAAGGCTTATTGTTGGTATGGTGCATTCACACCAAACACAAAGCAAGCTTTTGTCAGGTGCGATTGCATACAAAATCTGTGATATGAAGCAAACTGACACAAAATCGCACCAGGCGACGTGAATATAGGCGGATCTACATTTGCACAAGTTAAATTAACTCCATTTCATCAAAAAAATTTGCTTCATGCTGCAGGAACACATCAGGTGGGATTCTCTTGTAGATTGTGCATTCTCTTCTGATGCCACTGACAGTTGGAAATGGAGGACAAACTTACTGACCCCTTTTGCAGGTTTTATATAGAGAGGAAAAAAGGAGAGCACTTGGAGAAAAATTAGTGAATCCGTTGGACTTCATGGTAATTTATGAAAATGTATTTCTGTTTCTTCTTGCTCAGTCACAGCTATTGGTTGTACTCCTCATCCTGCTGGTTGCTTGGGGCAATGATTGGTGGGTTTTCAGCACGACTGTAGTCATGCGAATAGCACAGGGTGAAATTTTGCTTCGTGTTTGGTGTGAACGCACCGTTGGGGATAGTGAATGTTGAATATAAGAGGGACCTGTTATGCTTTTTACCAACTCCATGGTTTTATCCCTGAATTCTAATTTTGTAGCTTTTCATGATTCACAGTTTAAAGTTTCTTCTCTGTCTGAAAAAAGCTGTTTTACCTCCTCTCCATTTAAGCCAAGCTGCTTTTGATTAGCTGCCCCTCACACAAGGTTTAAAGCAGGGTTGCGCGTGTCTAGTCAGCTAAACAGTTATATGATGCTGACCTTGCTTGCCAGCTCACAAAATAATTTTCCGTTAAACTTATTATTTTTGTTTTATCAGTGTACAACACCAGCAAACTGTTGCTTCTGAGATTTAATAACAGATTATTTTTAAATGCATTGACCTCACTATTTGAAATTTTGCAAGATTTTTTTTTATAAGCATCCATGATAATAACAGTGTGACAAATAAAGAAAAGCATAATAGGTCCCCCTTAATATGGTAACTTTTTTTAACCCCTTAAGTGGATATTTGTTCTGTATTGCAGCTCTTCATCTACAGTGTAAATCTTGTTCATCCTTGCACTCGTGGGCAAAATAGTCCTGCTCCAACCCTTTGGAGCCAGAGTATTTGCTATCATTGTATTTAACCTCTTGTCTTTCCGTCCGCTTTTTGTACATATTTAACTTAAAGGGCTAGAAATGTGAAAGCCTTACCTCAAGGATGTCATTCAGTTTCATAACAGTCAGATTTGAAACTGTTTTTTTTGTTTTGTGTGTGAACTCTGCTTTTATTTTTTTTTTGGTGACGCAACATAATCATGCTAAAACGCTTCAGTTGTCATCTCTAATTTATCTTATGTACATACTGTATCAGCATTAATGTGCTTTTTACCATAAACATTTCATAATGCTCACATCATTTTAAAATCCTGAATCATGCCAACTCATGTCCTTGAATCACCTAAATTCATGTCTGTGTGCTTCTGTTATAATCCTTCTGTATTCAGTTTAAAATGCTGCAAGTTGGAGCTTTTTAATTAAAGTCCACTGTACTGCAGCAGATTTTAGTCAGAGTGAACATGTTGAAACAGGAAATGGAGATAGAAAAGCGGGACATGTGGACCTGAGGGTGAATTTTGCTCCTAACGCAGGTTGTAGTTGCATAATTGATTATTAAAATGTTAGCAAGTTAATCAGTGTGTTTGTGGCTTTTTAAACAAACACTCTCATGTTCAAAAGATAAAGAAAATACACTGACTGTAGAAAGGAAAAGATGCTGTTAAATTGCATTGTGGGAATTGTAGGAACTAGAAATACTTAAATTTCTTGTTTAAATGTATTTCTTCAAAGTTAAAGCAGCTTCACAGAAGAGAAATTAGGATATTTTAAATTGGAAAACTTTACTTCAGACACTGTGCATGCCTGCCAGTTTTGAAACATATACACTCTTAATACTGTTAACAGCTGTATACAGTATTTGTTACCTTTCAGTAAATAATCCAGTCACTACAAAGAAAGCAAACAAAAATTAGTCTTTCTGCTAACATGAGGTATAAGTCTTCCAGAAGAAGCTCCGGCAGCCTGCCTTGCGCTCTCTTTGGAAGAGAGGAAGGTGTCGCCTCGTCACCTCCTCCCTGCCTTGCATCGTCTCATCTCCTCTCACAGCCATCAGTTCAGCCATAAATTTCAGCAAGAGCCAGTGAGTCAGATCCTAAAGGAGGACAGAAATGAAAAAAGGCACTGTGTAAGTTTAAACACCAGTTCAGATACAAAAGTTTATATTCAAACTCCTTTTATGCATTCCTCAACCTGAGCCATTTAGATACT
>VUQH01050981.1:0-11235 GCA_015106775.1 Etroplus canarensis | reverse complement strand
GTGATTGGTATCTTAATGTGCACTCTTCTTTTCTTTTCTGTTTCTCTCTTTTCTTCTTCTTTCTTTTCTTTTCCCTTCCTGTCTGTTCTGGCAATAAAGAAAGAAAGAAATGTATCAACAACAGGAGGCCATAGAGTTTATGGAGCTCCTTTTGGCAAATTAAATGTGTTTGGCACAACAAAGCATTCAGACCATGATTCTGCTTGCTAATGCTGCCAGACAGGACAGGTTTTAAAAAAAAAAAAAAAAAGACATTGTCTGACCAAATTTAACCCAACTGACAAAGACTAGAACTAAGGACATTTCCTGTTTATTTTTATGTTATTTTAGTTAGTTTTGTGAGCACACAATGTCATTTTAGTTTAGATTTTTACCAAAAGTCTAGTTTTTATTTCAGTTAACTAAAGTGATTTTTCTTGTGTAGTTTTAGTTTTTAGTTTAGTTTTAGTTAACTATAATAACCTTGGTTGGGACAGAGTTAAAATAAGATTTGAAAGTGCACAGAATAAGCTAGTAACACTGGTTCAGAAGACTCCACATTAAGCAGGCTAACTGGGAGCAGTTGGGGTATCATGATTGGGTATAAAAGCAGCATCCATAAAAGGCTCAGTCTTCACAAGAAAGGATGGGTTGTGGCTCACCCCTTTGTACCAAAATTCATGAGAAAATTGTTCATTGTTGTTAGTCAGTCAAAAGGAACTTTTCTCAACAGAATACTGCAGAGAATTCAGGTCTTTCAACATCTACACTGCATAAAATTGTTAAAAGATCATCACATTGTGTAAAAGGCAAGATCAGAAACCACTGATAAATGTGTGCGCTCTTCAAGCCTTCAGGCGACAATACCCAAAAACAGTCATAACAGCTGTAACAAATATAGCCACCTGTGCTCAGCAGTACTTCAAAAACCCATCGCCCCTTAACACAGTCCATCACTGCATCTAGGAATGCAACTTGAAACTGTATTATGCACAGAAATGCCACTGAATTCTCTGGGCATGAGATCATCTCAAATTGACCATGCTGTGATCAGATGAGTCCAAATCTGCTTGTTTTAGAGGGGGAAAAAAGGGCATTGAGTTATCTGTGAAGACAATAAAAACAACCATCCAGATTGTTATCAACGAAAGGTGTGAAAGTCGGTATCTGTGATGTTACAGGAGAGCATCAGTGTCCACGGCATTCCTCAGTTGCATATATGTGAAGTACAACTGACTCTGAGGCGCATACTTGGATTTTAGAGAGACATATGTTGCCATCAAGGCCTCTTCGAACGATGTCCATTCTCATTTCAGCAGAGCATTATCAGAGCACATTCTGCATGGACTTCATAGATACACTGCGTGTGCTTGACTGGCCTGCTGCCAGTTCATATCTATCTCCTATTGAAAATATATAACACATCATGAAGAGGAAACTCAGGCAATGGACCAGAGACTGTTTAGCAGCTAAAGTGTTATATCAAAAAAGAAAAAAATTCCAGTTGCCAAACTACAATTAGTATCATCAGTTCCAAAATAATTAAAAAGTGTTATTAAAACAAAAAGTAATGCAACACAATGCCTGTCCCAACTTTTGTTGAGTGTGTTGCAGCCATCAAATTCAAAATTTTTGTATATTTACAAAATACAATAAAGTTGGTCAGTAAAGCTACTGAAAATCTTTTTTGTACTTTGGTCAGTTAAATGAAGCTTCATGTGAATTATCATATCTCAGATTTTTGTTATTGTATTTTGGACACTATCCCATCCTTTCTGGAAATGGGGTTTGTAATATGAGTAACAGCTCTGTTAGTGTGTGTCTCTTTTTAGGTTATGTACACACACACTGATGTCCCAAAAACTTTTACCCCGTCCACTTCATAGTCATTGACTTAAGCAAACTGTTGTGGATAAATCTCAAAACATCCAGAACAGCGCGGCAGAGGTCTTTCTTAATATCACACCAAACTGAATCAATGAGGAAGAAGCCTCCCTCCCCTCTCCACTTCTCCAAAAAAGGGCCACCATTGTATGTGAAGAATTACCATGGATACTGCCGGCACACTGTAAGCCTTTTAGAATTATTAGCATTCCTCTCTACCCTGAGCACTGTAGCAAAGCTGCTTGCTTTACGATCAATCCGCCTTGAGAGAAACACAACATTTCTTTCATTAGCAACTACAGGAATTTCCATCTGGCTGGGAATTAATTAAAGTCGAATTATGGGCTGCAGCAATATTGGCCTACTCAGACAAATTCAACAACACCCGGGGAGGGTACGAATGAATGTGGCCTTGTTAATGAGAAGGAAAGGAGGCATGGTCACTTGTCTGAGACACTAACCCAGAACTTATTACTCAATAGTGATCAGACTAATCATGTCATATTTAATGTATCTATTTATCCACTGGAGTGGCTGAAACTATTGAGTAGCTTTCAGATGCATCTTTTATATATTGATGTCCTGTACAACATTTATGCTGACGCAGAAACATTGCATATAAGTAATGGAAACAGCTAAATCCTGGCAAAGTGAGGGTTTCATATAAAATGGCCTCAAACTTCACATTATATTTCAGTTATGCTGATTTAAATTTAATCAACCACCAGAAAGAGAAATAAATCTGCTGTTTTTTTAATCCAGTCATTGTTTTGTGTCATGGAGCTGCTGTTTGGAATAACATAAAAGCAACAATTTTTGATGTTACTAATGATTTGGCAGCACACACAGTCATGCTAAAATACTGAAAGCTAAACGAAAAACTTCTTATACCTAATTTTAAACAGGTCAAAATACATTTTAGTTTCATTGAGAAACGATAAATCTAGTTACACTAATCATATTATTCATAGCAGAAAGAATGTAATGCAATATAGTGATTACTAGCTTAGGGAGTTTCTGCAGAGTATGACTCAATAAGAACCACGTAATTTGAAAATAATGCAACAATTCTATCTTTGTGAAAGGAGCTGTCTGAGACAATGTGGCTACTATCAGCCTCTAATGACAAAACCCCAGACCAGTGGCAACACAACAGGCTCTGTTCCACAGGCAACTAGAGCGGCTCCACTATCAGGCCTGAGACTCCTCCAGCCCTTGGCACCTTCAGCGATGCAGAAAAAGTAGGTCTGTATGGGACCCTAGGGAAAGCAGGGCCTTAGTGAGATTCCACAGTGTGTGCCAAAATGGCTAAATGGAAACCATCCCCCCTGGAGTGTACACAAACTACAGTTTAAGTTTCACCTATCTCTGTTGGTCTGGGTACAGGTTACAAGTAAACAGGTCTACCGAAACCAAAGGGACATTAGACTGTAACCAAAATGGGGCAAGTCAAAAACATGTGATGCACAGAACATTAGAATTAAAACCTTTACACAGGTGTATTTTTGACACACTTGTTATGCAAGAACTCTGCACAGTAATAATGACAAAACAAGAGAAGTAATTGATTTTTGCATATTTATTGTCTTTTGACTGACAGATTGCAGCTATTTCCATGCATTTCTTTGGTAGACAGACAAACTACCTGATACAGGACAGCTGCAGGATGTTATCCACCTTTGTTATTTCCTGCTAGTGATCAGGAAACTTGGACAGGGCCCTGCTGATTGAAGAGAGTAGTTAGGCGTAACTCAACGATTTGTTTGCTTTTTTGTCACCCTACTTACATCTACAAAGCACTTAAGTCTTTCTAAACATAGTTACCTTCGCTACTGGTTGTGGCCTGGGGACTCCAAACCAATCACAAAGCTGATTCCTAGGCTTCCGAACTGTGTCGAGACTGTTCTCCCTTAAAAGGAATATAGCAACATTTTACATGCAGTGCCTACAGTAAACGCATTAAATTATTCAAAAGTATTTAATAGCTGCATCCAATATGTCCACTTACCAATTAGTGTCACTTAGTAACGTCATGGCATCATCCAACACCTCTGGATCAATGACATCATCATAAGTTAGAAGCATCTCATACATCTGGCTGGCCGTGGCCTTTCTTATCTACAGTTGTGAGAAAGGAGCAGGTTTTTTTATTTGTCTGTTTGTATGTTTTTGTAGATGTTTTTAGACAAGAAGTGTAACAAAACGTACTGGATCAGAATTCGGCCGGCATGTTATCGTATAGTAATTAAGTTTTTAAAATTCCAACTGCTTAATAAGCTCCTACAATGGTAATAAGAATTTTATTAATGACTCTGATTGGCTGCCCCTCACAAGCAAAAGATTTGAACAGCAGGTTGGTGGAGCTCCTGTGCTTACAGCTAAAGCTTTTCAGAGCAGAAAAAAAAACTGTAAACCATGTGTTTAGAATACTCTGAAACCTGAGGATTACTTGCACATACCCTGATGTCATTATTGCAAACTGCGACCATGCCTAATAAGAGTACCTACCATTGAAACAGTGAATATATACGACAGAACATGAGAAAAACAGCAGTAGGTCCCCTTTAGCCCATTTCAGTCAAACTACAAATACAAGATGGTGCTTCATTTTTCCTCATCACCCTCAGACAAAGCTAGGAGATTTCACCTAGGGGCCATGAATATCTCTAAAAAATGTAATCTCAATCCTTTAAATATTTGTTGAGATATTTCCACCTAGATGAAAGTGGTGGGCTGACAGACCATTATAGCATGTTCTAAAAAAAACACTGCATCAAGGATAGGTGTGTGGTCTTGTATGGTGAACTTACCACAGGGAACGGGTGGCAGAGTAGTAGCAGCAGCTGGGACAAAACCTTCTTCCTCACTTCACCTTTGAATTGGATCAGCCCACATAAACTGGAAAACACCAACCCGCATAGTCAATGTACATTTAGCTTCAGTGACGTACACTATATATGCATTAATAAATGAAATGGAGACTTACACGGACATAGATGCTCGCAGCTTGGAAATGTCTTTAGACTTCTTGAATTCTTTGCAAAGAGCCAAAAGGTCCACACAGAACTGATGACTTAGAAAATACAGACAGAAAAACTTTAGTTCTCACAGAGATCCGCGTTTTGTTTAAATGAAATATCACAGCACTCACTTCTCTTGTGTGGTGAAGATTTCAAAGGAGCCATCAGCAAGCATCTGATTGAGCATCTTAAGAAAAGGAACAGACACCCTAAAAAAAGAAAAATATATGCTGCTTTAAGAGTGTAAATAATCATTAAATTTACTCATAACATGGACACAGGGAAAGTAACAATCATCTTCATCAGCTATAATAATAAATAAACCTTTAAAAAAGCACAACAAGCTAGAAAAACATAAATGATGTAAAGGAAAGATAAATGAAATGCCCAGTACGCTTCCAACTTAAATCTGACTCTGTGCTGCCTTGACCTTTGATCCAACAATCTCGTAAATGTTATCAGACCTTCTACCCATCATAGGTATTAACCACACAAAGTTTGGAAAAAATCCAACAAGCAAATCAGCTCCTGTGACCGTGATCTTTGACCTCATGTTCTCTAAAATGTTCTCAATTCTTCCACCCATCAAAGTGATTAACCATACAAGTACTGGCTAGGATCCAGCAACCTAGTAAGCTTCTACAGTGGTAACAATAATTTCATTATAGATTTGTGTGATTTTGATTTTTGACCCCACAATCTCACAAATGTTATCAGGTATTCTTCCCACCATAGGTATTAATCACACAAAGTTTGGCAGAGAATTCAATTTAATTCAGTTTTATTTATATACCTCCAATTCACAATAAAAGTCACCTCAAGGCCCTTTACACTGTAAGGTAAGGACCCTACAGTGTTAGATCCAGCAAACAATTCAATTTTTGTAGAAGTAACAAAATTTCTAACAGATGACTGGGCAACAAAAAATATTATGCCTCTGCTGTGGAGGCAGGGTAACTCTTACTTATAAGAAGTAAGTTAAAAGAACACACACACACACATACACACGCACACACGTTTTGATTTTACAAATGAAACTGAAGTGACACATCTATTGTGGTCTTGTACCTGTCATTGTGGAGATTGTCTTTGAAGATCCTCAGCAAAGTATCTCCAAACTGTCCCAGATCAACACTACTCTTCCTAATTCCTCTCAGATAGGCAAATAAAAACTGGGAAGAAAAATGCACCTGAAAAGAAGCAGAAGAAAGCAGCACTCAGTGTGGAACTACGATGGGAGGGCCATAAAAACGGGCGCCATCCATGACTGCTTACTGACTACTATAAAAACAAACAAAAACAAAACAACCAACAACCAGTACACTACATAGACTCATAATCTATGTAGTGTAGAATATGAAGGTTTTTTGAACAGGAGAGCACCAGTTCTCCTTTTCTGGTATTGTGCTCACTAATGATGAGAAAAATGTTTTTGCATTTAGATGTAAAATGTTATCACATCATCGTTGCAACCTATTAGATATTTGTGCATATTTTCATAGTTACATTATTCTATAAGGTCACGGTGAGCTTCAACAAGACAACCTGTACATACTGTACAAAAATGAAATACTGCCATGTCACAAATCTTTTTCTGTCAGACAACCTAACAAAAAAAGCACAGATAGTGAATCTCAAGACAATAAACGGATAAAAAACAGAAACCTAGAGAGTACTAAGATTACTGTGAAGTTATTACTGAACAGGTGCAAACCTGAGGAGCCTGGGAAAGAAAAACTTCAGATATTATTAGACTACTGCAAAAAATGTCAGATCTTGACAGCTGCAATGTAGCAACACACCATGGTTACACAATGTGCAATAGCTAAACAAAGTTAGATATTTTGCTGATCTTATCTGATCTTTTCTTCTCTTCTGCATTTGTGAATAGACAAATTGCTATTTATATATGTTTTGGTGGTTGTCAGCTATTCAACCAGAAATAATATACTTAAAGACAAAGAATTAAAATATTAGTTTAAGACATTAACTGTTATTAATTTTTTTTGGCAGTCCAACAGTTTCTGCTGTTGGGCTGCTGTTTTTCAGGGTCATGTGGTCCATCTATGTTCACACAATTCCTGGAAAGTTAGTAGATCCTCCGTCTCTTTTTCTGGCCAGTCTGAATATATGCCTGTGGTGTGAGAATGGAAGTCTTGGCCCGCGAATCGACGCCGTCTTGGCTCAGTTTCCTCAGTGTGACCCTGTGCAAACATATCATTCCTTCTCGTCTCTGAGGATGTATCTGCACCAAAGAAACTCAGAAAGACCAGGAGACAAATCAAGGCGAGAGCTGGATTGTCTCTTAGGGAATATATTTAAGGCCACCCCTGGAAGATGAATTCAGTTTTACTGGCCTCAATGCTGCTATGACAAGCTCTAAACTTATTTTCTTTAGTTAAAAATAACCTAACCACCTCCAATCTGTGTGTTTAGGCTCTCTTCTGAATTTAACAGGTTAGGTCACATTGGAGAAGGGGGGAGAACTTAATCAACCCTAGCTGAGCCTCCCGGGTGATGTTGAGCAAATAGTAAGAGGAGGAAAGTAGTAAGCAAACTCTGAAGCTGGACTTCAAATTCAGCTGATGGGAAGTTCCCACTTGGAACCTGTGGATAAGTCTTGATCAGTGCTCAGGTAACTGCCACGAAAATGTAATACGCAATAGGGTGGAGATAATGGAGCCAGTCTGGCATCTGAGATATTAAGAAAGGCAGGTGTTATAAGACATTATAGTACAGACTGCATCAGACACATAGCTCCCCCTGCTGGTTTAAACTCCTCCTAAGTAACGGCACACTAATCAAAAGTCCAGCCTTACTGTGAGATGCTGAATGATGAGAATTATATTTCTGTAATGAAATGGACCAGTGCTGCGTCTAAACACACCCCATCCTATTAATAAGCATAACAAAGATGCCATTAAATATCTACAATGTTCTTACTTCTTAGCCATTCTGGATTTCACTGAAGATTTTGATGGCTGTGAAGGCCAGTGCCTGAATTATACACATCAATGCATCCAATGGATTCTTGTATCCTGTAATGGGCCTACATTTGAATTTTTTTTTAGACTTTATGTTTTAGGTTATGCTTTAGTCAGATCCCAAACAGCAACATTTTCAGAAACAAAAAGATCCTACCTTTTAGCTAAAGTCTCACATGTATTTGGCACACTTCTATTATAAGCAAACAAAACCCAAAATCAATCAATCATTTGTTGCCCCTCTGAACATCATAGTGCTAAAATTTGACATTATCCATCTTCTCCACCTACTGTGGATTCTGTGATTCCTCCCACAGATACTGTGAGCCCCAGCAGGGTGTGGTACTGATACTTGGGCAATTCCAGCAGCTGGGCGATATACTTGAAAGCATGAGATGGAGCTTTCCAGTTCAGAGTGGTTGTGGTCTCACTAAAACACAGAACAAATTTGTCAAAGATCAACAAAAATTGTAGCACATTAAAGTGTTCCCTATCAAACTTTATTGCATTTTAGGTGTATTTGCCAAAACAGACCAAACATAAAAGGCTGGTTTAAATCACTGCTGTTATTTGAGCTTATAAAGCTACTGGTTAATGGCAGGAGTGACTCACACAGGGAAAATGGCCAATAGCTCCTCTTGGTGGGGAATGTGAGGTACTACAGGCTCTGTGCTGTGAAGGAGGCGAAGGAAGATGGTGCCAGCGTGGGCTCTGTAGCGATCAATCTTCTCTGCAGATTGCTGGGCCAGACAGCACATCATACACTTCACCCTGCATACAATAGTGGGGTACAAAGATGATGAGTGCTATTGTAATCCTGGAAGCAGGGTCTCACTTCATTCCCATTATTCTCTCAGTTATTAAAAAGAAAAACACCAAATTGTGTTTCTGAATTTATGTCACCATTGCTTCTTTGTCACTGAGACTTCAGACAATGGTGTATAATAAGAATCCTAAAGGCAACACTGGGTATGACTTCTACCATGACAAACAACAGTTAAAGTAAAGCTGGAGAGCCACTAATATATGTAAATCACTTTTTTCAAAGTTCCTACTCACAGGTCTGGCAAAAGGATCTCTGGAGCACTGCTGGCCACAAGTATAGTCACTTCCATTAGACTAGTCATTGCTGCCTCTCTGACCCTGGCAAGTTACACAGAGAGTATACATTTTATTGAATCAACCTCAAACTCACAGGCCAGGGTCATCAGCTTGTCTAATACAACTTTATACAAACACAAATACACAATGAGCCGGTAAAAGAACACACATCACAATCAGAATGTTTGTTTAAGTGTTACAGGAATTGGCAGATTTATAGTCAAATTAGTTTCCTGGCTGAAGGACGCAATTTGTTTATGTGAAATGTTAATCGGGACACTTGTTCAAAAGTCACACCCTGGAACAGCTGCACAGGTAACTGGTGGAACTCTTGATAATATATGTTGTGATACATTTGATTTGAAATGGAAAAGAGGGAGAACTGTGGCTAGAAACACGCAAGAAAAATGATAGCAGATAAACAAGGGTGAAAACAGATTCATGACGAAGTAGGAATGAAAGAGCAAGATTGCTAGAAGGTGTATAAGAAGCAACCCATCCCATGTTGCGGACAAGTGACAAGCCCGGTGACATTCCTGGCAAGCCAGTAAGCATGGCCTGGAGCTACTTGTGAGATGGGAATGTCTTTATGCAGAAGGACAGAGAAACACCAGATGCCTCAGAGTCAAGAGTGAATTCCTCATTCCCGAGGCAGTTTAAAAGAGTATGAGCGCATTTTGTGTTTGCCTCTTTATATGTGTGTGTTAACAAGTGAGCTTACTCACCAGGCCCCTACATCCCCTCTGCTGTCTGTTGTATAGTCATTCATACTGCTGAGAAGAGTGCCATACACCTCAGCTACATTCTCTGAGCACAGAACAAAGTCTGGGGAGCCCTCAGTACAAGCACCTGCCTTGACACACACTCTGAGAAAGAAAATGAAAAGTTTTGGAAAGTAAAACATTAGCTGAAAGGATTACTGGAAAGATACATGAACCATAGCAATGGGATAAAATGAGATGGTATCTGAGAAATAGCCAGACATGCCCTTCAGGTCCTGCAGGTAAAGTTAGTTGATTGTTTATTTTAGCATTACTGCCTACACATCAACTTGTTTAAACTAGCAGACCGATGAGACAAGTAACAGAGAACAGGGGCACCTTCCAAACAAAAGACTGCACAGACACCAAAGAAACATGGGTGCAGAAAAAAAAACCTGTAGACAGAAGATAAGAGGTTAATAAACATGTACATACACTCACTACCCACTTTATTAGGTACCTCTGTTCAACTACCCGATTAACACAAATATCTAATCAGCCAAACACATGGCAGCATCTCAAAGCATTTAGTCATGTAAACATGTTCAAGCTGAAGTTCAAACTGAGCATCAGAATAAGAAAGAGATCAGAGGAGAATGGCTAGACTGCTTTGAGCTGATAGTAAGGCAATAGTAACTCAAATAATCACTTGGTATAACCAAGGTATAAAGAGCATCTCTGAACACACAACACATCAAACCTTGAAGCAGATGGGCTAGAGCAGCAGAAGACCACACTGGATGCCACTCCTGTCATTTAAGAACAGGAAACTAAGCATATAATTCACATGGGCTCAGCAAGATTGGACAACAGAAGACTAACATTCAGATGGTAGGGTAGGAATTTAGTAAAAACAACACGAAAGCATGGACCCCTCCTGCCTTGTATCAACTATTCAGGCTAGTGGTGGTTAACAGTGTGGGGGATATTTTCTTTTTTTTTTTGTTTTTTTTTAAGACCTGGTCTGGCAGCATTGGCAAGCAGAATCATGGTCTAAATGCTTTGTTCTGCCAAACACATTTGATTTGCCAAAAGGAGCTCCATAAACTCTATAGGCTCCGCTTGTTTATACATTTCTTCCTTTTTTTATTTACAGTGGGTACAGAAAGTATTTAGACCCCTTTAAATTTTTCACTCTTTGTGTCATTGCAGCCATTTGCCAAAATCAAAAAAGTTTTATTTCTCATTAATGTGCACTCAGCACCCCATCTTGACAGAAAAAACCAGAAATGTAGAAGTTTTTGCAAATTTATTAAAAAAGAAAAACTGAAATATCACATGGTCATAAGTATTCAGACCCTGTGCTCAGTATTGAGTAGAAGCACCCTTTTGAGCTAGTACAGCCAGGAGTCTTCTTGGGAATGATGCAACAAGTTTTTCACACCTGGATTTGAGGATCCTCTGCCATTCTTCCTTGCAGATCCTCTCCAGTTCTGTCAGGTTGGATGGTGAACGTTGGTGGACAGCCATTTTCAGGTCTCTCCAGAGATGCTCAATTGGGTTTAG
>VUQH01050975.1:12774-26321 GCA_015106775.1 Etroplus canarensis | reverse complement strand
TAGAAATGAGTACATCAGAGGGACAGGTAAAGTGGAGAAGCTTGGAGACAAAGTCAGAGAGGCAAGGTTGAGATGGTTTGGACATCTTCAGAGGAGGGATAGTGGATATATTGGACAGAGGATGTTGAAGATGGAGCTGCCAGGCAAGAGGAGAAGAGGAAGACCACAGAGAAGATTGATGGATATAGTGAAGGAAGACATGCAGAGGGTTGGTGTGAGGGAAGAGGATGCAAGGGATAGAGTGAGATGGAGGCAGATGATCCGCTGTGGCGCCCCCTAACGGGAACGAGTTAAAGTTACAAACATTGTTCCGTTGAACTGAGCTCCTTGCTCTCACTGTTTTTTAACATGTTCTGTCTTCATGACACTGTTGCATCATTCGCAGAATAAACAGAGGTTTGCAACTCGTCGCTGTAAATCCCATTAAAACAAATTCTTCTGAATTTTGCCGGGATTTTGCCGGCTCAGGTTTGCCTTCTTTGGTGCCTGCACTGCTGTGTCTTCAGTCGCATTGCGGCTACACTTTAACCATGATGCCACTGGTTTCGTTCTCAAGGCAGCGGTGATTGACGGCTGATGCCGTGTGCCAGGTTGGGTCAAACCATCCTGGTATAGGGGACACTGGTCTTTTTTAGGGTAATGTAATTGAATAGCCTACTCAATATTAAATTTATATTATGAGCTTTTGTACAATTTAAATAATTATTTTAAAGCACTTTTTGGATTGATTTTATTTTTAAAAATCGCATTTATTTATATATATCTCTCAGGTACCCCCATTTGAGACCCACTGTGCTAACCTACCCTGGACCTGGATCTTTTTATGCCTATTATTTGAACATCCCTAACGTCACCTCTTTCCTGTCGTAGCCCTCACAGCAGACCAAACCCCTCTCTCATGAACCTATAAAGGTGGTGCTACCTCTCCTGTGGCAAAACGGTACAGTTTGTTGTCGTCCCGCTGGCTTTGTAAATCATTCACCAAAATTCTTGAGGACCACTGTGCTTCACAGCGTTACAGCAGGAGATGTGCAGGTTTTTGCGCTCCTTATTCGGTTCACTGCTATTTTCGGCCCGAAGATAATTACATGTGGCCGAGAGGTTTCTTGCCATATGTCTCGCGGAAGCAAATTTATTCCCATCTTATTTTAAGCAGGAGTGAAATTAGCAGCATGAACAGATTCTTTGTGTGCCTGAGCTGCAATCATCCCTGGCTGTCGCCGCCTATAATGTCACTGCAGAGGACTGAAAACGTTGGTCCGCGTTTGCTGTTCTACAGCGGCGACGTATAGTCACCGTGAGAGCGAAGAGTTCTCGTGGTTTGTCTTTTTCTTTAATGTTATTGAGATAATTGAGAGTCGTTTTCTCTTGCACTCGTCAATAAAATGGAGAATATTTAACTCTTATTAAAGTTCTTTTGCTTCCTAAAGAATCAGGAAAAAAAAAAAGGCGTACCACATCCTGACCGTTTAGGAAAGACATTTTTTTTTTTTCTCCTTTAAATTATACAGAGCATTTTTTTCAACTTGAACCACATTTTCTGTGTTGCTGTCATGTTGTATGCAAAAATTACTTGTCACACTAAGCTGTTGTGTTTTGTGGTATTGGACTCAATTGCTTTATCCTTGGCGCTCAGGAGATGTGGTGGAAATCCAATGCCCCTCATTTCCTGGGTCCATATGGTCACAAAAGACTGAAAGTGGGGGCAGTATTTCAGACGTCATCAGGAGCATAAAGACTGCCTTTAAAGGGAACTTGTTATTCCCCATCATGTGTGGTATATGGACAAAAGTATTGGGCCAGCTCCAGGAGCTTTTATGACATCCCAGTTTAAATCCACAGTTGTTACTATAGAGTTGGTCCCCCTTTGCAGCTAGAACAGCTTGGAGTGTGTCTGCGGGAATTTTTGTCCGTTCATCCATTTGTGAGGTCAGACACTGGTGTTGGGTGAGAGGGCCTGGCTCACAGTTACCGTTTACAGTTCATACTGAAGGTGTTGGGTGGGGTTGAGGTCAGTTTCTCCAACCCCAAACTCCTCCAACCATGGCTTTAATGGGGCTTGCTTTGTGCACCGGGGGAACAGTCATGCTGGAACAGAAAAGGGTCTTCCCCAAACTGTTCCCACAAAGGTGGAAGCACAGAATTGTCCAAAATGTTTTGGTAATCTGAAACATAGAGATGTCCCATTACGGGAACAAAGGGGCCATTCAAATCCTAGAAACCTCATGGCATTATACCTCCTCCACCACATTTTACAGATGGCACAGTGCAGTCTGGCAGGTAATGTTCTTCTGGCATTCACCAAACCCAGACTTGACCATCAGACTCTGATTGGTCACTCTGCAGAACTCATCACGCCAGCTGACACTTGGCATTGTGCTTGGTGAAATAATGCGACATGCAGCTGATAAGCCATGGAAACCCATGCCATGAAGCTACCAGTGCACACGGTTTTTGTGCTGATGTTGATGTCAGAGGTGGTTTGGAATGCTGCAGCTGTTGAATCAGTAAAGCATTGTTGACTTTTATGCACTATGCACCTCAGCACTCAGCAACCTTGCTCTGCAACTTTACGTGGTGTGACACAGGGTGGCTGAGTTGGCGTGGTTCCTAAATGCTTCCACTTCGCCGCAATCCCACTTACAGCTGATGGTGGAATATCTAGCAGGGAGGAAATCTCACCAGCTGACTTGTTGCAGTGGTAGCATCCTTTTATTCTCCCTAAGGGGTCGTCACAGCGGATTAATCCATATTGGTAATTTAGCAGAGGTTTTTACGCCAATTCCGTGGGTATAAACCCAGCCACCAGGCACTTGCCGTCACCAGGCCTGTCTCCAGGGCGGGGCCCCGGTGACCCAACTGAATCCTTGTTTTTCTCAATTTTCATTGGGATCCATTTGGACCACCGTTAGTCTGGCTCTTCACCCAGGACCTGTTTGCCTTGGGAGACCCTACCAGGGGCCAAGTGCCCCAGCAACATAGCTCCTGAGATGATGAGAGCTCGCAACCTGCACTTTTAGCTGCATTTTGAAGAGAGAATTTACAAAAAGTAAAGGGGGGGCTATTAGCTTAAAGAAATGGGAGCTAAAAAGCTCATTTTGGCTGCACCAAGCCCCAGTGAATCATCCAAAGCGTCTGTAACAGAATTCTGGCTGAACTAGATTTTGATGTTGACTGAAAGTGATTCGTTTTTCTTTCTCCTTTTTCCCCTTCGTGAACAGGAATCGATTCTGACCCAAAGATCCCCATTCCTGTCAGCAATAACACTCTTCCCCGGCCTGACTGTAAGTAATCTTCCCACCTTATCCCGCTCTTCCTGCTCCATGTGTTGTTTATCACAGGTTGCATCAGCCTGTTCAGATAAAAGATGAATTGCTACTGAGACGCCAGGTGTACAGGAGTCTTTACTGTTGAAGGCTGCTCTGTCAGCTCCCTCCCGCCCCACAGTGTCCATCTAGTCGTCCTCTTCCAGCAGGATTTATTCCGGCTCGTTGTGAGCCCCCCTGTACCTGAGTACCATTAGCGGCTCGTCTCCCTTCTGCTTGGGTAGACCCGAGGAACTTGGGGCTGGTGAGGCTTTTAAGAGAGGTGATGAGAACAGCTTTCAGGCACTGGGTCCAGAGCACAGCCTCTTCTATTCCAGACCTCCATTAACTTAAAGTGTAGCCCGAGGTGCTCTCATACTTCCTCTCTCACGTGTTTGCTCTTTACCCCGTCGGCTGAGCTTATATTTTTGCTCTTCTTTCTTAACAATGATGGTATTTCTTATACTTTAATGTCCTGTTTTTTTACCCAGTCTGAGTTAACGTGTGTTGTTTTTGATCAGTAGATAACGTTACTGCCCCCACCAGCTCCACCCAGGTGTTCTATATAAGCGTGAGCGTCTGCTGCATCGTGATCTTCCTCGTGGCCATCATCCTGGCCATCCTGCACCTTCACAGCATGAAGAGAGTTGAGATGGAGGACAGGTTTGGTTCTTTTATTTCTATTTACAGAGAAACTTTAATTGAATATATATACTGGGTGTCTAAATTTTATTAATATGGCACCAATTCACAACAACACACAATGTAGAGAGGCGTGTATAATACGGTATAGTCCCTTCGATACTGGAGAGAGCACCCCACTTGTCAGACGGTCCCCTTTGAACAACACTTAGTGTTGGTAGGACGAAGACACCTTCAGCAGAAACAGATTATTTCCAGATCCAAATGTTCCCTCAGTTCCCAAAATCAAACACACATTGAGGCATCACTAAGAGTTTAAAGATGGTCCAGATTCCTTTAGCTCTAATAAAATGGTGTGTGACTGTTCTCAGAATAAAGTAACACATTAGCGCAGGAAAGAATAAAAGTTCATGTCGAGGAGTCCAGGGACAAACGCCATCATGTGGCACGAAGAAGGTGCCAAAACAGACCAAACTTCAGCCAAGAGAAGGTCTGAGATGATCCCATCCTCAGCGTGAAGTTAGTCCTTCAGTCCTGCTGCTGTGTGGTTTGGGTTGATGGCTGTGAAAAAATCCTAAAGCCGCCGTCTCACCCTGACGATTTAAACCAGCGTATGCCAACGTATCAGAATTTCTTTAAAGCGATCAGTGTTTTATTTTGTTTTTTTAAATTTTGGACATCTACGTAACGTATCCTGTGACTTGTATAGAACGTTTCGATAACTTGTACCAAAGAATGCTTGGCGTGTTGCCGGCATTTGCAACGCATGCATGCAGGGTGTGCAAACACATGCGCGTTCACAACATATGCATAGCGTGTCATAGCCTGTTCGCAGTATCAACATCACCGTCATGCCGAAGAAAAAACTCGAAGAACGCTGCCAAGAAGTCTCCTGGCTGTGGACGCATGGAGGAACCATCATGGTTTTACCAGCAATAAAGTATTCTGATTCTGGTTCTGATTTCAAGACCATGGTACTCGCAACACCTACAGCGCCTTCGCCTATTTCCATTGGTCTCATGATGCATTCAGGGCAGCTTGAATTTCTCACAACTTCCAACATAGCAAATCAGACATCTACATGGATACGCTAGACATCTCGACGTATTTCGACTTAGGCATCCATAGCCGACATCTACTTTTAGCCAGTTTGCCATTGTATGGTTACATGTTCAAAGCACGTTACTTATAGGTTAGAAATAAGTTAGGTATGCTAGACGTTATCTCGACTTATTTCGAATTATGCGTCTTTAGCCGACACCTACTTTTAGCCAGTATACCATTATGTGGTTACACGTTTAAAGCATGTTCCTTTAGGTTAGAAATCAGTTTGAGGTATGCTAGACATTATCTCGACTTATTGCGACTTATGAGTAACTTATAAGTAACGTGTGTTAACGCGTGTCGATGATCACATAACTTGCCTACAACTTGTGGTCCGTGTATGCGGAGCGTATGAGCCATACGTTGGAAATTTTGTGCATGCACAAAATTTTTCGGCAACCTCGCCATACTCCGACGTATACCAGCATGCTTCAGTGTGCTCTTAACTTATACAAAACTTACCAATAACTTATTGGACGTACACCAGCATATTTGTCAAATTTTTCATACGTGGTTAAATCGTCAAGGTGACGGGGCTTAAGTTTAGATCATAGTCGCCCTTAGAGGGTTTTTTTTTCCCTGAAGTGTTTAAGTATTTGGAGCCCACAGGCTGTAGTTTTTTTAAAAACTCAACATCCGCATGGATAGTGCTAATGAAAAGCTGCAAGAGGCTGAGAATGGCCGCTGCTAACAAGGTCCTTTAACAAGAGGATAGTGGCTTGTAGTGTCTCAATAAAGCGCACTTATTAAAGCGCATTTTCAGCCTTGGCTCTTTCACCTATGAACAGTACTTCTGCTGTTCAAAGCCCCAACTAAAATAGGTCGTCTCTACAGAGAGGATTAGATCAAGTTGAAACTTGCATTGAGCTTTGTTGCTGTTCACTTGCTTGTAATTCCCTCTTTTGGATGAGTTTAAGCAGCTTCACAGGTTGCCAGATGTTTGTGTGAAGTTAGATCAGCACGTCCTCCTCTTACTGTTGATTAGTCAGTGAGGTTATCCATCACGACAGTCACTAGTTTAACACTCCAGAAGACTTTAAACAATATCATGTTGGACAGACGGAGAGCTGATACTTGTTTTAGTTGTTTTGTGTCTGTCGCCTCATAGCCAGAGGGTCCCGGGCTTTTGGACTGGACCTCCCTGCACATGTGAGCATTTTCTCCAGAAACCATTGGAACAGCATGCTAGGTTAATGCTGCCTGTCCTTGCTGAGGAACTTCTCGCAAACAAACACTCAGTGGCCACTTCATTAGATACACCTCACTAGCACCAGGTTGGACCTTCTTGTGTCCTCAGAGCTGCCTTAATTCCTCAGATTCAGCAAAGCTCCGGAAACGTCCCTCAGAGATTTTTCTCCACATTGACATGATGGGGATGGCGCAGTCGATGCACATTTGTCGGCTGCACCTCCATGATGAGAACCTGCCGTTCCACCGCGTCTGTTGGTTTGAGATCTGGTGACTGTAGAGGCCATTTGAGTACAGTAACTGAGAGCAAAGCAGGATGGATCCGTTCTTCCTTGTTGTTTCTGCCAAATTCTGACAGTCCCATCAGATTTTTTGATGCGTGCACCTTTGAATAGCTCTGTCCCGTTCTTCCCCTCTGTGTCTTTCAGTGTGAGTGACAGCGGAAGCTCGCAGGGCCTTTCTCAGCCGTCCACGCAGACCACGCAGTACCTGAGGGCTGATACTCCAAACAACGCAGCTCCTGTCACCAGTAAGACCCCCCCCCCAAAACTCCCTTCTGCACATAACACAGACCACAGCACATCCATCACAGTATGCGTCATCAGTTCAGGTTTTTTAGAGTCCTTTCAGTGTTCACCCTGGCATCTCCAAACGCGGATGATTCTCCAGATGCAGTAATTGGCTGTGAATGACCTAGTTAGCTTAACTGGTATCATAAGATTGTGATAAGGCAAACAGTTCCTGCAGTGATGTTATCTCTTTTCTTTCTGGTTGTTGTTCCTCCTCGTGACTGAGGAGGTAATGTGTGAATTTCCTTGCCATGTGCTTTGTGTCAGGCACCAATAAGAGGAGAAAAACAAGCCTGTGTCATTGCTTGATAAGATGTAAATATTGAGAGAGCAGTGAGGAAAGGTGGCTACATGTTAACAAAGTTCAGTTAAGGCAGATCAAAACCAGGCTAATAGTAAATGGGCAGATTTTTAGCTGTTTTTTTTTTTAACTTACTGAGCACTCAGATCACTTTTTACACAACCTAATTCATCTATCTGAGCCAATTTAGTGATCAGTATCTTGCCCAAGGCTCCGATTAGCAGACGACCTGCAGCCATCTCCAGCATTTGGGCCCATTTGGTCTTTACAGCCGACTGATGAAGTCATGCACGTGTTGTGTAAAGATCCCAGTTTTAGTTTATGAAAAGTTGTTTTTCATTAAGAGCCAACTTTTTCCATTTCTGATTTCATTAACGATACTTTGGCTTTGGGTAAATGGACTGGTGCTTATATGACGCTTTTCTACTCTGAGCACTCAAAGCGCTTTTTACTACAAGCCTCATTTACCCATCGTGCGTCAGGAGCATTTTGGGGTT
Source organism: Etroplus canarensis (assembly GCA_015106775.1). Taxonomy (NCBI): domain Eukaryota; kingdom Metazoa; phylum Chordata; class Actinopteri; order Cichliformes; family Cichlidae; genus Etroplus; species Etroplus canarensis. The sequence continues at coordinate 18,715 of VUQH01050975.1, read as the reverse complement.
CAGTCTCTTGCCCAAGGACACTTTGACATGTAGACTGAAGAAGTCAGGGATCGAACCACCAACCTTCCTGTAGAAGACGACCCGCTCTACCTCCTGAGTCACAGCCACCCCTACCTGCTGATAGAGAGAAGCTGTGATCCTCGCTGTGAGGAAGAGATTGGGAATCATTTTTTTATGTGTGAAGTGAGACAGACGTCGTCATTCTGCGTCAGAGGAGGCGAGACAAAATCCAATTCAATTCAATTTTATTTATATAGCGCAAATTCACAACAAACGTCGCCTCGAGGCGCTTCAGAGAAAACTCCAAGAATCCGGTGATCCCCTGTGAGCAAGCGCTTGGCGACCGTGGGAAGGAAAAAATCCCTTTTAACAGGAAGAAACCTCCGGCAGAACCAGGCTTAGGGAGGGGCAGCCATCTGCCTCGACCGGTTGGGGATGATGGGACAGAGAAGACAGAAAGGAGAGCAGAGAGAGACACAGGCTATGGGAGAGAGACAACAGTGACTTGTATAAAATGTTTCGATAACTTGTAGATAACTTATACCAAAGAATGCTTAGCACGTTACCAGCGTTCATAACGTATGCATAGCGTGTCGTAGCCTATTTGCAGTCAACAAGCATGGCGGACAGCGTTGATGGAGCTCGTCAGTGGAAAGAAAGTGAAGTTTTACTCACACGCTGACATGTGTAGCATCATTTTTACTTCTGTAAACACAACGTGCTGCGTGTGACGTCACGCTTTCTCCTGTGCACACGCGTCTCTTCAGGGCCAGCGACCGTTCACCTTGGAGTCTGATGGTGGTCGCATTTAAATTGTAATGCGAACGACCACGCAACAAAAAAAAAAAAAAAAAAGTAATTGCCTGCAGTGGGAACGTAGCACTGTTTTCCTAACTTTGAAGGGGTTGCATAGATCATCTGGCACAGATTGTACACCTGATGCCCTTCCTGACACAAGCCTCCCATGTTGGGAAGTCCACCTGGACTTGAACCAGGAACCTTTAGCTTCACTGAAGATACAGGATGATACACTGGAATTCTTAAATAGGTGCATTGCAGTGCTTTTGTCCTTCTAGTGTATGCTCTTCTCCTCCGGTCAGGCTTCCAGTCCAGTCCTGTGTCGAGGAGATAATTGTCCACCTGTTTTTTTCTTTTATCCTTTCAAAGTTTTCAAGATGAAACGATTGCATGACACACTTTCTGATTTAAAGGGTTGTATTCTCAAACTGCATGAACTACAAAGAAATCCGCCGGTGTTAATGGGACGCTACGCACGGGATCTGCGCAAGGAGGGAAACCTCGTCATGAAATAATGAAGAGCCGTGTGCCGCTTTAAAAGCCGCTGGAGTCAGTAAATGATCCGTCACTGCCCTCTTGTGGGTGCGACCCTGCTCTCAACCCCGCTCCCTTTTCTCCTTTTTAAACCCCCCTCCCCGCGCTTTTGTTTAACCCAGCTGAGTGTCTCCACCTTGTGAGCATGCCTGGTTTGATGGATGCTTTGAGCTGAGAGGTCACAGCAGCAGTTAGAACATCCACTCATTCTTTCAGGCCATGTTTTGGTTTTGTGTGCACTCTTCATTAAACCCCTTCTTTCTCACCTTCTCCCATCCTCCACCCCCACCCCCCACCCCAACCCTTGTCTTCAGACAACCACCCTGGTTCTGCGCCCATACTCCAGCTTGCTGCCTCCTCCTTCCAAAATCCCGGTGCCCCCCCTCATGAAACCAAAAGTAAGTTCCTGGGAATTTTATTTATCCACCAAAGTGTCTGGAAACGATATGTGCTGGTTAGGATATTATGAGCGGCAGGATGAATTTACCTCCTCAATTTGTCATTTTTAAAACTCCACTTCTCTTGGTTGATGGTTCATCTCACCTGCTTTGCACTACAGCTCTTTGTCACCTTGTTTGTGGCCTCACACACACGTTTTATACTCTGTAAACTGGGTTTATTTGGGTTTTGACAGCCAGACTGACAGAGTGAGCACTCTGAGTCGCTCTGGAAACAGTGATGTTGATTTTTTTAGATTTACTTTTGATGGACAGGAAGTAGAAGTGCTTATTTTGCAGCTGTAGGAACACCAAAAAAAGAGTTTAGAATCCTAACTTTGTTTTTATATTTGCATATTTTAGTATAATGTGGTCATGAATGTTGATTTCCTGTTTATTTTAGCATGTACTGAACTTTAAATTATGGATTTGGGACACAGCTTTAGTTATTTTTCACTCTGCAGTTTCAGGCTGTTATCATACTGACTTTGCAGGCGCAGGAGCCATAGGTAATTATGTTAGGATATGGTACACGCTGTCCAGAAGTCTTGAGCCACCTCTCATTTCTTTCTGTTGGACTTTCTTGTCATCTTTTGAACAATCGTTCTCCAGTTTTCTGAAGCTTTCACTCATTTTCAGCGCAGTGCTTGTGCCTGACCATTTTCACAGGACTGTTTTTTTCTTTAAGACACTTAATACTGACATATGAACCGTTCAAGCATACAAAAGGAATACAAGGGATGAGCCAGTGTTGTTTTTAACAGATAACAGGCAGCTTAGCAAAAATCAGATTTTAAAACAGCAGCCTGTCACAATGACGCATAATTTTGTTCCCATTTCGTTCTTTGAATCTGTGAAAGAAAAACCAGTGATGACACAGTTTGACAGGAATAAAATGGTATTTTTGCACCAACAAGGTGAATCCCACAGAGCTGTTAGCTAAAAAAATTGTCTCAGTTATTCGGCAGTTGTGTGGGAAACGTGTTCAGTTCAACTGGAGCACGTCAGATACTTCAAACGGCAATATGCATTGGAGGTATGTTTAATATATATGTTACGCACATGTTAAAAACATGTTACTCGTAGTTATTAATATGTTTTGGGTACCTCCACGTATTTTGAGTCTCCGATTGCATTAAGTACCCGCAACATATGGTCCTCATATGGGAGACGTAACGACCCATACGGTTGGCAAGCATCGGAGGTTTTGTGCACGCTCAAAACTTTCCCGCAACCTCGCCGTACGACCTCGTAGACCGGCATAATTATGCGTGCTCTTAACAAATACAAAACTTCCCCAGAACGCAATTGACGTACTTGCAGTTCTTTTTCCCCTACACTGGCGTACGCTTGTTAAAGCGTCATGGTGTGACAGGGCCGTTAGCCAGGGTAGTGGTTTGGATCTTGACACAATTGATGGAATAATGACCACAGAAAAGTGCCATCAGATTTTGATCCACCATGCAGTACCGTCTGGAAAGCGTCTGATTGGCAACAGCTTAATTTGTCAGTGATCCCAAACACGCTGCTACTGCAGTAAAAGCCTACCTGGATTAAAAAAAAACACACAGTAGAACAGTCATTCATGGATTGGCCTCCCCAGAGCCTGGACCTCAAGATTGTTGTGAAGCAATGTGGGATCATCAAGAAAGCAGCCAACATCCAAAGAAGAGCTCTGGAATGTGCTTCAAGAAGCAAGAAGACAGAAAGCTTGACTCAGAGAGTTCAGGCTGATCCCTGGTTAAGGGCAGGGGCAAACTTAAAAGTTTGAGGGCTGGGTGGTGTAAAGTAACGCAAGTTCAGCCGGAGCTCGGTTGCAGCACGTCTACTCCACTTGAGCTTCCCGAAATCCCCCTGTTTTTGACTTCTGTACTGTATTTCCATTTCTGTTTGCACGTTTCAATAAATCGTTGTACCTATTTCCAGTTTTCCTAGAAAAATATAAAGAAATGAGGCCTGAATCAAGACTTTGGTACAGTACTGAGAGTTTTATTTATCCTAAAAGTTAAGAAATTCCTGTGTTTGAGCAACCAAAACAATAAATGCAACCTTTTTAAAGACGTCTTAGAATACCAAAGCTCAGTTAAATACATACAGCATAACAACACAAAATGACTCAATAAGGTAAAAATAACAAAAAGGAAAGAAGTTCAATTAAATCGGAAAATGACGTGAAGTAACATAACGGAGTCCATCCGTCCATCCATCCAGTTTCTGGTGCTTGTCTGGGACACAGGAGGAGCAGTCTAAGTAGAGATGCCCACACCTCCCCAGCCACCTCTCAAGCCAACCAAAAGAGAATCTTCAGCCTGTGCTGGGTCTGCCCCGGGGGCCTTGGGCCCAGGAGATGCCCGAAATACCTCGCTGAGGAGGCGTTCAGATCATGTTGTGATTGGGTGGGTGAGGGGGCCCAGCTAAGAGCATTTCAAAAAACCCTGAGACATTAAACAAACAAACCAACCAGAGCGGCACCCTGGAACACTCAGGCTCCACCCTGGAAGGCAAAGAAATGGGATATTTTTTAACGGCCCTGTCAGTCACCTGATCTCAGCCCAACAGAGCAGCCTTTCAGCTACTGAAGGCGAGAGAGACCCACAAAGGAGCAGCGACCGAAGGCAGAGAGAGACCCACAAAGGAGCAGCGACCGAAGGCAGAGAGAGACCCACAAAGGAGCAGCGACCGAAGGCAGAGAGAGACCCACAAAGGAGCAGCGACCGAAGGCAGAGAGAGACCCACAAAGGAGCAGTAATGGAAGACAGCTGCAGTAAAGGCCTGGCTGAGCATCTGACATCCCTGGGTTCTAGCCTTATGTACCTGCAGCTGCTCCCTTGTATTCTCCCCACGGGGTCGCCACAGCAGATTAATCCACATCGATAATTTGAGGTTTTACACCGGAAGCCCTTCCTGACACAACCCTCCATGGTGAGGGGGGGCTCGTGTCCCCGCTTGGAATCGAACCAGGAACCTTTTGCTCCTAACTCGACTGTGTAAACCACTACACTAAATAAAGCGATGTAAAACGTTGAATGTAGTACAGTAAAATGTAAATATACTGAAAAAACAGTCGAATACATACAGTTTTAAAAATCAGATGTCATTAAAGTTGTGCTTTGCCAGAAACGTTTGTCTCTGAGTATTCACAGTGAACTGTATACGCTGGAAGCTGGATGTAAATGGTGCTTTTAGTTTGACCTCTAGGGGGCAGCATTGATCTGCCCCCTGTTAGTTTTCATCACACTGTGCAGTTTACAGTGTGTTTTTCCACGTCTGCATTTTTTCATCCCTTTCTTTCAGCATCGTCTTCACCTCTGCTTGTTTACTGTTCTCCGGGGTCACGGTGTTTATGAATGGGTCGTTCACCTCTCAGCCTCATCTCCATCTCTGCCTGTGTGATCATCTGATCATGTGATCGTCTCAACGTATTCCTCACCTTTCTCTCACCTGTAGGATGGTTTCCGTCTTTGGTTCTCTCTGATAGTCTCTGGTGTGGCACTAATAATCTGTTGTGTGAGGGTTAATGTCATACCCACAGATAATCTTATGCACCATACGTCTTAAAATAAAGTGGGTTTGAGTTATCCACAACATAGTCCTACAGATGTTTTACAATAAAAGCGTGAAATGTTACAAGATACAAGAAATTTAGCAGGGAGAGAATAAAAACTGATTTTATAATAAGCTCTTGATTCATTAATCTAGAAGGTGGGTAACAAATGAAAAAAGGCCACCCAGCTGGACCTGCTGGAGACCACCTTTCAGCAACACAAGACGTCATTTCCAAGTGGACGAACTTGCATTTCAGAAACATTTAGCCAGTTTTAAGAGAATCTCGGTCGCAGCGTTCCTCTCATAGCACTGTAGTTAAAGGATTTTATGGAAAATACGGACAAACCTGAATGGACACACAGTATCTTATACAAAAGGAATGAGAGAAGGGCAGGTAAATAAAGGCTGATCCCTACAATACCTTGTGAAAATATTCATACTCCTTGAACTTTTCCACATTTTGTCACATTACAACCACAAATGTAAGTGTATTTTATGCGATAGTGCATAATTGTAAAGTGGGAAGAAAATCAGTTTCGTTTTTTTTTTTTTTTTTAAATTTTTTACAAATAAAAATTTGAAAAGTTTGGTGTGCATATGTATTCAGCCTCCCTGAGCCAATACTT
>VUQH01050964.1:0-14960 GCA_015106775.1 Etroplus canarensis | reverse complement strand
GTTTGATCCATGAATGGACCAATACATTTTCTGGTTCAATTAGAATTGGTATTTAAACAGTCCTCTTCATCATGCTGTTTACATTTTGTACATCATGAGACAAAGACAACACCTAACAATTGATCAGCAGTACCTCGCCACTGTGAGGCTTCAAACAGGGTGTTCCCAGAGGGTAGTGGCCACTGAGCTTAGAGTGTCATCAGCAGGTTGCAACAGAGATACAGAGAGACTGGAAGAGTCACAGAAGTCAAGCTGTAATTTATGGTCAAGGTCACATGACAAATTATTGAGACAATAACATTTTTTGCTGTTGTATGCCCACCACTGTTGTTGGCTTTTGTTTCAATAAATTGTTTGAGATGAGGAAATCACCACTGCATGCTTCTACTTAAATGCCCTACTTTCATGATATAATATCACTGTAGTGTGAACATTTTCCATAAATTTCACTCAAAAGCCAAATATCCTTAACTTTTTGTGAGTAGTGTATATATAAACTTCAGTGAGAAAGAAGAAAGGGCAAGTATTATGATGTAGATGTCCTAGATTTAAACCCAACTTTAAACTCAACATTAACTGTGATTTTCAAAAAAAAAGTATTTTTGTAGTCATTAGTCATTGTTTTTAGATTCACAATCAGAATGCTTTATTAATCCCGAGGTAATTGTATAATATAATACTGGTTCAAAATTCTTGGAGTGGGAAAGAAAATCCAGAGCGAAATAAGAACAGAGAAATAAGAGTAGAGATTTATCAGGTGTTAAATTTTGTCAAGTTGACTGTCTGGATGCTCTCAGCTTGATAAACATTGGGATTTAAATCACCACTTACTAGAGGATTAAAACTGTAAACCCTTAAGCACTATTCCTACCAGCATAGCTTACTAAATGAAGAATAAAACTATTGCAGGAAAAACAATGATCATGTCACTATTAAAGTTATGTAAGTGCAAATTTATAAGCTGTGTAATTAATGTTACTTAGAAAAACAATTTAATATTTAAGAAGCATTATATACATTAGATTACAAATTGAATAAAGCAGAAAAAAGTATTTTCTTTGTACAAGCTACATATTTTAACCATTACTCTCATATTTGACATGATATAGCTTTCAGTCATTTAAAGAAAAAAATAATTGCCTTATATTTTGTAGGGAGACAGCAGAAAAGGCTGGCTGTTCAGAAGTCTGTATCAAAATATATTATTGAAAAGTTGAAAGGAAGGGAAAAGTGTGCTAGGAAGAGGTGCAGAAGCAACCGGGATGACTGCAGCCTTGAGTGGATTGTCAGGAAAAGTAGATTCAAGAATTTGGGAGAGCTTCACAAGGAGTGGACTGAGGCTGGTGTCAGTGAGTCAAGGGCCACTACGCACAGCCGTCTTCAGGAAAGGAGCTACAACTGACGCAAACATCAAGCCGCTTAAAAATCAAAGATAATATCAGAAGCATTACCAGGGCTGAGGAGAAAAAGAACTGGACTGTTACTCAGTGGTCCAAAGGCTGCTTTTCTGATGAAAGTAAACTTAGTACTTCATTTGGAAACTGAGGTCCTGACGAAGTCTGGACGAAGAGAGAAGATAAGGATCCGAGGTGTTTGAAGTCCAGTGTGAAGTTTGTGAGTCCGTGATGATTTGCCCTGTTATGTCATCTGCTGGCGTTGGTGGTGGTTGATCCATTGTGTTTCATCAAGTCCAAAGCCAACACAGCTGCTCATCAGGAGATTTTAGAGCACTTCATGCTTCCATCTGCTGACGACCTTTGTGGAGACGCTGCAGTCCTTTTCCAGCAGGACTTACCACCTGCACATGATGCCAAAACTACTGCCAGATGCTTTGCTGACGCCTGACCTGAACCCCACAGAGAATCTATGATGAGAAACACCCGACTCAAAAATTTTGACAAGGGGAAGGCTGCTATCAAAGCAGCCTGGGCTTCAATAACACCTCAGCAGTGCCGCAAGGTGATCACCTCCATGCCATGCCTCATTTAATCAAGGATTGAGTGTCTAAATGAACATGCTTTACATAAATTGGACATTTCTACATTTCAAATCTTTTTTTGATTCAACTTAGGAAGCATTCTTATCATTTAAGACATCAGATTTCTGATTTTCATGAGCTATAAAACCAAAATCATATAAATGAAAACAAAAAAGTTTTGAAATCTCTCACTTGTAATGATTGCAAAATATATGACAGTTTAGCTTTCTGAATTAAATTATGAAAAAAATAACTTTTAGAATATTCACATTTATTTCTTACGTACTGCATGAGAAAGAGAGAGAGAGACAGTCTCAGTGTGGACTACTGTCAAAATAAAGGTTGAATAAATATAATTCAAATGTAGCTTTAGAAACCCATGCATGTGCATGTTAGACCAGTCAGACTGAGTTTAAAGTAATTAAGTGAGGGGAGAAATGAAAAGGAAAGCAAAGTTGATAAAAATAACCACATTACACAATGATAGAATGACAAACATAGGAGATGATATTACACATAAAATCTAGCCGGATGCAGTTAAGTAAACACTTCACATACAATAGGCAAAGTAAATCTGGCTGTGTGAATATGCATGTGTGTGTCCATTGCAGCAACGAAGCACTATTTACAGTACTCCCCTAAGCTCCATTCAACACAATTAGCATCCCAGTTTCCCTCTGAAACACACAGAAGAGGAGAGAGAGCAATCCCCACTGCTGCGCTAATTAGTGTTTGTGTGTGTGTGTGTGTGCGCGTGTGTGCATATATCGGAGTGTTTGCGTGCCACCCCAGTCTGTTCTAGTTTCTTCCTTTGTGAAACGAAACAAAGGAGAGAGAGAAAAGAAAAATGTAAGTTAACAGGGAAGAATGTTTACCTGAATAAATGTAAACTTAAATGCTTATAACCTCACGCTGTAATTTGAAACTCTGTTCAAATACAGTAAACTTTTCTTTTTTTACATTCTCCCAGACACCAAATGCTTTTGGAGATAAAGTACACTCTCTTTCAGTTCTATGGTTTTCAGTAGGAGGCTCTAATAAAAAAGGTCAAATGGTCCTCATCAGGTCTTATAATTAGATAACTATAACCTCAGATGAACAACAATGCACAACAGATTCCAACATGTCAGTAGGTATTCAAGAAAACTAAAGAAAACACTGAGACGTGTGGTTTAGTTTGTAGAACCGCCTTTAGCAGAAATAACTTAAATCGATTGTTTTCTGCATGACTTTCAGTTTTTCACATCATTGTGGAGGAATTTTGGCTCGCTCTTCTTTACAATGTTGCTTCAGTTTCTTGAGGTTTGCAGGTATTTTATTATGCACAGCTCTCTTAAGGTCCTGCCACAGCAGTTCAATCATGTTGAGGTCTGGAGTTTGACTGGGCTTTTGCAGCTCCGTGATTCTTTTTCAGTCATTCTGTTTTAGATTTTCTGGTTTGCTTGGCACCATTGTCCTGGTGCATGGCCCATTTAAAGCCAAGAGATGGCCTCAGATTTGACTTTAGAATAAATTGGTACACAGAGGAGTCCAGTCCTTCAGCTGCAAAACAAGCCCAAATCACCACCCCTCCACTGCCTTGCTTGGTATGAGGTGTGAGGTGATTGTGTTGATATGTTGTGTTGTATGTGTTGCTGCACATTATGGCCAAACATCTCCACTTTGGTCTCGTCTGGAAAAAGGACTTTATTTCCAGACATCTTGTGGGTTGTTCAGATGAAACTTTGCAAACCTGAGCCATGTTGCCATGTTGCCATGTTCTTTTAGAGAGAAAAAGGCTTTCTCCTAGCAACCCTTCCAAAGAAAAACAAGTCATACTTGTTCAGTCTTTTTCTAATTTTACACTCATGAACTTCAGTATTTAACATGCTAACTGAGGCCTGTGAGTCTGAGATGTAGCTTTAGGATTTTTTTGCTATTTCTCTGACCATTGTACGCTCTGACCTTGGGATGATTATGCTGGTATGTCCACTCTTGGGTAGATTGACAACTTGTTTACATTTTTTCCACTTGTGAATAATCTTTCTCACTGAACAAGGATGGACTTCGAATTGTTTGAAAATGGCCTTATAAACTTTCCCAGATTGGCAGGCAGCAACAATTGCTTCTCTAAGATCATCGCTGATGTCTTTCTTTCTCAGAATTGCCTTAGAAAACATCTGAATGCTCCAGACCAGCAAGCAATATTTCATTACTGCTTCTATATGAATTATAGAGGTGGTCACACTGGCTGATCATCATTTAATCAAGAGCATTTGATCATTTTAATTCCTATACAAGCGGTGATGTGTACTAAATTTTTCACACACCGCTTCTGTGGGTTTTTTTTAGTTTTTGCTAATTAAATATGTCAGAGTAATGTTTCATGTGTTGTTGTTTATCTGAGGTTGTATTTACCTAATTCTAAAACCTGCTGAGGACCGGATAATGTTTCTTCTTATTATATAATATTATATAAAGAGGGCGCACTTTCTTGTTCACATGGCTGTATGACATACAACAGGCTGGGAAAAATGTATGTACAGTATGTAAATGCTACACAGGAATTATTCAGCTAAAAAAATCATGGAGTCTTGAATTTTAATATTTCACTGCAGTGCACGTCTTATAGCTTCAGCTATGAGTCGTACAAGCCTGATACAGAGTATATTTTTATTTTCTCTCCTAGTATGAAAAATTGCATTTGCTGTGAAAGGAGAGTGCCAGTTTCTTATTTCACGCCATGAAGAAATCCAACAGATTTCTCATGCAGATACAATTGAATGATTTTGACTGATTGCCTGTCCTTTGGCAGAACACAGTGGACAAGCTGATAAAGAAGACCAACCTGGCTCTGCTGGTAGGAACCAACAGCTGGAGAGACCAGTTCATAGAAGCCATCACTGTAAGCGCAGGTAAGACCAATGACAAGAAGCATGCAGAATTCCTGTATCCAGCTCTGATTTTAACTGGAGTCATCTTGAGGGGGTTTCACGAAACAGATGTGCATGTGAGAGAGAGTGTGTGGCATAAAATCTTTTCAGTATGAACAGCTGCAGTTTTACAGTCTGTTGAGCTCTTGGGTGTCCTCTGCCCCGTGCATTCTAACGATCAGCGCAGACTGAAATATCAGAAACCATTTTTTCTGCGATTTCATGGCTTTATGGCATTGTGTGCTTGTGTGTGTGTTTTGGTTATTGAATAGTGGACTGGCCAGTGATGGTTTGGACAGACAAACACTAACCAGATGGGTGATAACGTTGAGAGCAATTGCGAGAGTGCCTGTGTGTGTGTTTCAGCCCCCACAAAGGCAGAAGAACAAGGATGTGTATATGTGTGTTTTGGGGATAGAGTGGAGTAGAGAAAGCGGTTCTGCAGTGTTGAACAGAAATTGATGATAATTTTCTGCCAGCCGGCTTTAGAGAGTATCATCTGCTGTGGGATGAGTTCAGTTGAAATCCCAAACTGGCCAGTTGATTAAATATGCCATGAAAATCACTGGTGTTAGGAATCATCTTTCACTATAGCTGATTTATGTGCAGGCCTTGACCAAGTAAGAAAAAATAGTGCCTGGCCTCTGATACATAACCCTCCGATGCTGGCTGAGACACAGCATTATTTCCTGTCTGCATCAGGATACTAAATCCCATGTTTTGAAAGATGCAATTAAGAATGGATTTATGTACAAGTTTTAGTCTTTTAGACTCCTGGTTTATGTTTCATCTCTCGATCAGGTGTGATGTTTGCTGCATTTCATTGCTTTTTCCTTTTTTAATCGTGGAACTGAAGAATCCAAAACAGCTTTTTCTCATGTGGGCAAGTGTATCCTGATCTTAATGTTGAGGGAGGAATATTTAACACTAATGTCACATCACTGTCAAGATCTGCTATAAGCAAAGGTGGTGTTGTCCTGTGAAAGAGAAAGCATCAGACAATATTATGCAAACAGAACCTGACATTCGTGCGGTGTGAAAATGCCTTTGAGAAACGGGCTCTGCATGGAAAGGAAAATGTATGCATGAATTTAAACATATGCAAGGAGTAAAGAAAATATATAAAGACAAAGGATGAGCAAGCTATGAAAACAGAAATGAGGCATCAAAAGAACCCATGCAAGAAATAAAGTGAAGGTAGTAGATAGTAAAGGCTTGAAAGAGAGCGACAGAGGTAAAGGGAGACGGGAGAACCCTGGGGGAAGAGAAAGCGGCAGCATTTTTTTCAAATTCACTGCAGAATCTTCACAGTTCAGTGGTTACTTGTGGTAATTTGCCCTCTGGAGGTAGGATGGCATTATTGCACCTCATCAGTGGAAGAAGAGAGGAGAAACGGCACTACATTAGAAAGTTCTTACTGTCATGCCATCGTTCTTCTCATTCATTTCCTTTTTGGCTTTTACCTGGAAAAGGACTTCACAGAGCCTTTGCAGCCCTGTAGAATTTAGTGGTTTCAAGCCTTAAGCAGCAGAGTAGCTGTGCCTGCAAAAGTGGGTTTGTTTGTTTGTTTATTTTTAAATGGCCTTTCCAGCAGAGGATGTAGGAACTAATCTTGCATATTTAGTTCACCCAGAAGTTGGCAAGTAGTATTTGTGCACTGTCACTTCTGCTGCTTGACTTCAGGCAGATGAAATTAACACTGACCACAGATGAAGTGGACATTTCCCCCCCCTTGGGATTAGTAAAGGAGTCTGATTCCGATTCACATTTAAAACAACTGCTGCCTTATTACCCTGCTCTGCCTGTCACTGACTTTCCCTGGTATTTCCAAACTCTAACCAGTTATCACTCCTCATGCCTAAATATAATAAACCCAACAATCCAAGGCAAGTACTTACTAATGAGAAGCAGAGTAGAACAAGCGAGACCATGTGTTTTGAAGCCTCAACACTTGCATTTTGGCTGCAACCATGTTAGTTTTTTGGAACCATATTTGGATGAGTGAGTAGAGTGCTAATTTATTAGGTAATGCTAATCAGGTTGTCTCTATACGCTCGGCAGGTGCAACACAGGCACACATTTCAGCAGTTTAATGTTAAGTAGCAGATTAATAAAATACTAGAATTTCACTCACCGAAACTGCAGCACAAAGTTGTTGGATGTCTATATCATAGAGCAATTCATAAATCAGATGATTTATTGAAAAAAAAACCTCAAAAGGTACAAAACAGCGGAGAGATCTACTTCAGCTACTCAAATTAGCAGAGGTGAAGCTAGCACACACTTGAAGGCTCCAGTCAGGACACCTGTCAATCAAAGCAGCCACACCCTAACTCAGTTATCCAGGTAGATGAGTGGATAAACAATCACTCCACTAACACTACATTCCCACGGCAGGCAAAAGTGACCCAAATCTGATTTTTTTGCCCATATGTGACCCAGATCTGATTTGCCCTTGACAGTCTGAACAGCCCAGATCCAATTTTTGTCAGGCTGTAAATATGCTTTTTAACACTGTAAAGTTGGACAATTTAACATGGAAGTTTAAGAGGATCGACTCTCTGTTTGAGCCAACCTGAAGTGGCACCTAGAGAAACTGCTGTTTTTGGTACTTATGCCTTGGCTTCATTTTTAGCTCTATGGTGTACTGGTTTTCAAATGGGAATGTGCAATGCTGACAGAATGCCTGGATGGGTAGTTCATCATTTCGAATTTTGCCTTCATACAGCCAACTGGCTAAGAAGATCTATGTCATATCTATAGGACAAATTCTATTATAGTTGCATAACTTAGCGTAAAAAGTTAAACCAAGGGGAGATCAGGGTAACAAAATCCAGCTACCTTCACTGGGAGCAGCAAGTCTTGGCATTGGTGTGAGGTTTCTAGGGATCAGAAGACTTGAGGACATCACTAGCATCTATTGGTAACATTGATTACTTGATTGATTGATTTTTAATATACTGAAGTTACAATGAAAACTTTTACTTGAGATAATTTGCCAGTGAACAGAAGTTTGATCATTTTCACACCTGTAGCTGCTTTTAGTTAGTACCTACGCCCTCTTGCCTCAGAGAAAATATAGTTCCTCTGTGCTGCTCCTGCACATGGAGCAGTCAACGGGGAGCACGGGGAGTCAGTCTGAACCCGATTTGAGCAAAGCAGAATGATTTTTACTGCTGATTTGTAGTTATTTCAAGCTAAACTGTAGTTTATTCATTTTCCCTAGCTTTGACTTCAACCATTCAAGGCTAGGCTTTCACAAACTGCATTTTCAAGTAGAATAAATATCAGAAAGAAGCAAATCCTTGTTAACACAGTTAAACTGGGACCATTTAGTTGTCGGTATAAAAATGCCACAGACAGTTCCTGTGAACATCAAAGTTGCTGCTGCATTTAAAGCTGCGCTTCTGTTAAGGTATTGTGTGTTTATATCCTGCTCAATCTCTTCAGTGTCTTCAAATAACTTTATCCTGTGTGGGTGTGCTTGTGTTTGCTTGTGCTTTAGTTAGCCATCCTGTCAGCCAGCCTTTGTCGGTGAGCTGATGTCATTAATGAAAACGGTTGTCTTCGCTCTCTTATCTGGGATTAACTTGTCTAGGCTGACAGAGTGCTATGTGTGTGTTAAAGAAGGCAGTGGGAGCTTCCACCAAAGGACAGGCCTTTATTGCAAGACACACTCTTGGTTAATCTTCTACACGTACACTATGTGAACAAAATATGGGTACCTACATATTACACCTACAGGAGCTTTTATGACATCCCATTCGAAATCCAAAGACCCTCCAAAGAGGGCCTGGCTCACAGTCTCCATTGTAGTTCAACCCAAAGGTGTTGAATGAGGTTGGGGTCAGGGCTCTGTGGGGGCCTGTCAAGTTCTTCCACACCTTGCTTTGTGCACTGGGGCACAGTCATGAGAGAATAGCATGGGCCTTCCCCAAACTGTTACCATAAAGTTGGAGGCATTGAATTTTCCCCCAAAAAAATGTGTAAACTGAGACATTAAGATATCACTTCAGTGGAACCTGGGCCAACACTAGAAAAAAAAACCCTGTAGCATTATCCCTCCTCCACCAAAATTTACAGTTGGCACAGTGAAGTCAGATAAGTCAGCTAGTTAATGTTCTCAAGAATCAAGAATTCTTTATTGTCATTATGCATTCATATAGCAAAATTTCTCTTATATCTCACCTTAAAGAATTAAAAAAACACACAATAATAAACAAACACAATATGTCATAGTCCTGGCCGCTAGTGCCCCTCCCCTCTCCACCACACCGTCTTCCTGGTATCCTGGGATTTGTTGGAGCTGCTGGAGGTGTGCCCTCCCAGCTATAGCTCTGCACACCTGTCAGCACTCAATTTTGGCAGTATTTAAGCACCAGTGTTCCTCTCCGTCTCACCAGATCATTGTAGCTCCTCATAGTGGACATTCCCTGCATGCCTCTCCTCTACTGTTAGTGTCTTTAAATTTGGACTTGGACTTTGCCAGCCGTCACTAACTTGCCTGCCCACCTGCTGAACTCTGTGGATTTGTCTTCCTCTCGCTTCCTGCTCTCCATTTTAATAAATACCCCTGGCAAGGTGCCTTTGCCAATCAAGGTGCAGTGCTCGACTGCACGAACAAACTCTCCAGTGGGTTATTGAACACAGCCAAGCCATTCTCTGCCGATTAGGTCAGTTCTCTCCACCAAATCCCACTGGGACTCCTAGCAATACTACACATCCTGAGCCGGCAGCTGCCCAACCAGATGAGCCCTACTCCTAACACCCAGCTGTTCCTCTGTGAACCCTCCTCGCCAACTCCTGAATGGGAAGGGAGCTGAATCGTTGCTAGGAGTTTCTCCTTCAGGTGTCCCTTGTTTCTGGCCAGCAGCCACTCACTTATGCAACTGACTACTCCAAGGTATCCTACCTTGTGGGGCTTCTTAGAGGCAAGGCATTAAGTTGTGCAGAAGCTTTTTTTTTACCACCAGAGACATAACTTCCATTGCTTATCAGGATTTCCTGACTGGGGTCAAAAAGACCTTTAATTATCTCTATCTAAGGGGAAGCCCGTCAGTAGCCATAGGGGTACTGGTGGGTGAACAACAACAAAACTCAATTCCACGATTGCAGTTATCTCCAACTTTATGTGCTGGTCAGTCTACACTACCCTTGTAAGCACTAGTTGACTCTGGAGCTGAGCAGTGTTTTTTGGACGAAAGGATTGTTAAACAACTGCAAATTCCTGTGATACCCCTCTCTCAACCTGTGAAAGCCACAGCTTTGAGTGGTCATATTATCGCACTCATCACGCATCAGAGTCAGTCTAACTGTTACTCTCAGGAAATCATCGTGAGTACCCGGAATTTTTTGTGTGACAGTCTGCTCAGTGTCCTTTGGTGTTGGGTTATTCCAGGCTTAAAAGGCACAATCCTGGTTTTGACTGGGTTAAAGGAAAATTGACTGCCTGGAGTAATTTTTTGTCTCAACCCAAGAGAGAGTCTATGGAAAGCATATCAGAGAGTCTCTAGCTGCTGGAATAATTCACCCTTCCTCTTCTCTTCTTGCTGGAAAAGAGAGACAAAATCCTCAGACCCTGCGTTGATTACCGGGGGCTAAATAATATAATCAGAAATGAATATCTTTTGCCTCTTATCATTACAGTACTTTTGAGCCTTTGTATGGAGCAACCATTTTCATGAAACTGGACTTAATAAATACATATCCCCTGGTCAGAATCAAAGAAGGGGGAGGAGTGGAAAACGGCTTTCAACATGACCCTGGGCCACTTTGAATGTCTCGTCATGGCTTATGGGTTCCTTTTGTTTTTGTGCATCTAGTTGACATTCTTATTCTAAAGAGTGTGAAACCGGTTCTTCAAAGGCTTCTGGAAACCAGCTTTTCATCATACATTTTGGAAGGTGGGCAGGTGAAGACTGACCCAGAGAAGGTGAGAGCAGTTGTCTACTCTTCTCTTCTCGCTACTCTTCTACTTGGAAACAACTACAGTGCTTCTTGGAGTTTGCCCATTTTTACAGGAGGTTTATTTGAGATTACAACAAAATAGCAGCCCCCCTCACTAAACTCACTTCTTCCTGTCAACCCTTCTCTTGGTGTCTAGAGGCCGAGGCTACCTTTCAACGTCTCAAGAAAATGTTCGGTCCAATTCCTGTTTTGGTTCAACCTGACCCTCACCAACAATTTATCATGGAGATGGACACTTCAGATGTGGGAGTGGGGGCAGTCATGTCCCAGCATGCCTCCCAGGATGGTAAGATGCACCCTTGCGCCGTCTTCTTTCACCGGCTGACTCCAACTGAGCAAATTATGATGTGGAAACTAGAGAGCTGCTTGCTGTCAAGTTAGCGTTGGAGAAGTGGCGACATTGGTTAGAGAGGGCATAACACCCATTTATTTTATTTACAGACCATAAGAATCTAGCTTACATTCAAACAGCCAGAAGGCTAAATTGTCTTCATGGGGCAATATTCTTTGGCCACGGGTCCAGAATCATCAAACCTGACTCTCTTTCCCAGCAGTTTTTCTTTGTGGATTTTTCAGATTCAGCACAGATTACTCTTCCAGGAGACATGGTGGTGGGCATGCTCGCTTGGGAGATTGAAGCAGCTGTTCTTCAGTTAGCCTGGGGTTAGCCTGTCTTCGGGTTTCCACCCTCAAAGTAATGGCCAAACTGAGTGGGGAAACCAGGAACTTGAAGCCGTCCTACGCTATGTAGCCTTGTCCAACCCTGCCTCTTGGAGTGATCACCTAGCTTGGGTCGAATACGCACATCTCTCCTTTCGAGGCCTCTCTCGGGTACCAGCCTCCCCTGGTCCCAGCTCTGGAGGATGAAGTCATTGCTTCTTCTACACAACCAACGGCTCTGGACCCAGACCAAGGCTGCACTACTTCGAACAGCCAAATGGAACAAAAGTCAGGCTGGTCGCAGGAGGTCTCTGGTCCCCGACTACCAACCAGGTCAGACTGTGTGACGTTCCATTGAAGACAGACACCTCGTTTCATTGGACCATTTGTCATAGAAAAGCTAGTCAGTCTTATTGCTGTTTATATGAAATGTCCCAGAACTATGAAAATCCACCTCACCTTCCATGTCTCACAGTTGAAGCCGGTCTCTTCTATTCCTCTGTGCCTTGCAGTTGCTCCTCCCCACAGCTCTTAGAATCATCAACAATCACCTGTCCTATGCCGGGGCTGGGGCTGGGGCCTGGACCAGGGCCTCCAGTATCTGGACTGGAAGGGGTACGGTTCTGAGTGCTCATGGATACCTCGCTGTTTAATCCTTGACCCCGCCTTTGTGCGCGAGTTCCATGGCTGACATCCAGACAAGTCTGGCAGGTTGCCCATTGAGGGAGGGGTACTGTCATGGTCCTGGTCGCTAGTGCCCCTCTCCTCTCTTCTCAATCTCTTCTTCTTATTCTGGGATTTGTTAGAGCTCCTGGAGGCATGCCCTCCCAGCTATAGCTCTGCACACCTGTCAGCAATCAACTCTGGCTTTATTTAAGCACCGGTGTTCCTCTCCATCTTAACCAAATCATTGTTGCTCGTCGTAGTGAGCATTCCCTGTGTGCCTCTCCACTGCTGTTAGTTTCTTTTTAAATTTGGACTCTGACTTTGCCAGCCAACTCTAACCTGCCTGCCCACCTGCTGAACCCTGTGGATTTGTCTTCCTTTCTCTGCCTGCTCTCCATTTTAAAAAATATCCCTGAACTGCTTTTGTGGTCTGCGCCCGGGTCAATTTAGCTCAGTCATGACACAATAATAAACATTTTGCTTAAAAAATAGGTTTAAAAGAAGTGTGTGAAAATGTGTGCGATAAAGCAGCAGAAGCAGACATGTCCGTGAAAACAGTGTGAACACACACACTTCTCCTGGCATCTGCCAAACCCAGACTCATCCATCAGACTGTCAGATAAAGAGGCATGATTCATCATTAATGTCTACTGTTCCAGAGTCCAGTGGTGGTGTGCTTTATACTACTCCAACCAATGCTTGACATCGTGCTTGATAAAATAAGGCTTGCATACAGCTGCCCATGCCGTGAAGCTCCTGTTGCACAGTTTTTGTGCTGACGTTAATTCCAGAGGAGGTTTGGAGCTCTGCAGTCACTGCGTTTTTCATACTCTGCGCCTCAGCTCTCTGTAACTTTATGTGGTCTGCCACTTCATGGCTGAGTTCCTAAATGCTTCCATTTTGCATTAATACCACATATAGCTGATTGTGGAATATATATGATTGAAGATATTTCACCAACTGAGTTGTTGCAGCAGTAGCATCCTATTGCAGTGTCATGCTCAAATTCAGTGAGCTCCTTAGAACGAGCCATTCTTTCATAAATGCTTTTAAAGGCAGACTAAATGGCTAGGTGCTTGATTTTTGACACCTGAGGCAATGAGACTGAATAAAACACCTGAAATCAATGTTTAAGAACTGTGGCCCCAATGTTTTTGCCTGTATAGTTTATATTCAGTATAGCTTCAATATATTGCATTAACTTCAATATTATTGCATTGTATTGTGCATAATTCAATATGCCAGGGTTTCTCCAACAGTATATATGTCAGCAAGCAAGAAACATGTGCATGCAACCACACAAAGCCAAATCAGAGTCAAAACCATGTCGGGCTGGAAGCTGATTGGTTTTTCTGAGCCCTTAAACCTGAAACTGATTGCTTTGTGTGAGTTCAAAATGTCTAAGATTAGGAGCTGATTGGATGCTTGTAGATCAGAGTGGCAGTTTACATCCGGCTAAGAAACAATTGAGAATAGATATGAAAGCAGAGAAGGAGAAAACCCAAGAAAGCCCAAAGAACTGATGGAACAAATGATTTTTATGCTGAGAAATTAGAAATTAAAATAGAAGCAAATCCTATGAAAAAACACTTACAGTATAGGCACAGAGTGCTATATTATTGGTTAGCTGTGATCATTCGAAAATCACCTACTGTACATCTGCAGTCATTATCACCAGCTTCCATCAGCTGGGTTTTGTCATGTGGCACCAAGATTCATTAACAGCATGTTTAAAATTGGCTCGTTGGCTGTGAGGTGACAGAGAATGTTGTAGGTGACGTCAGACGCCGGAGACTTGGCGGAAAAAAGCGAATGGTAGCTTAGAATTAATTAAGCTTTTGCTTTAATTGTACCAAATATTTATCATCTTACTCATCTCCAACACCCTGGAGGACAGCGGAGAGAATTTAGACGCTCTCCAGGATTACATCGACCGGTGCTTCGAGGATATAGTCATGAAGAAGGCACAGAGCGCAGCTTCCCCGGCCAAAAGTGAGACGCCATCCTCGAAAAGAAGTCGCCCGGCAGAATCCCCCGGCATACCATCGCCTGCCGGCAAAGACTTTACCGACATCCTGGAGTCAATCGATAAGCGATTGTCCAGCTTCGATGCGAGGCTGTCCTTGGTGGAAATTTTACACCAGGAATTTAAATCCCTGAGGGAATCCCTGGAATTCAGCCAGCAACAGGTGGAAACGCTCGCTGCTGAAAATGCCTCGCTGCGGGACTCGGTCAAGTCTCTTACGGAGAACGTGACCCAGCTGAATACAGAAAATAAAAAAATAAAAGAGACCGTCATTGATCTGCAAGCCCGTAGCATGAGAGACAACCTGGTGTTTTCTGGTATCCCAGAGTCTGCGGGAGAGGACGCAGAAGCAACGGTGAAAAGCTTCATTAAAACCTACCTGAAGCTGCCGGAGGACACCGTGAAGAACATCCGCTTCGATAGAGTCCATCGTATCGGAGCCAAGAGGTCTGGTGCCGGGAGACCGCGTCCTATTGTGGCCAAATTCGGCCATTTCAAACAGAAGGAGCAGGTGAAGAGCCGCGGCAGGGAACTGAAAGGAACGGACTTCAGCGTGAACGACCAGTTCCCCAAAGAGATCCTGGAACGACGCAAGGTCCTGTTCCCAGTCCGGCGGAGCTTCATTCAGAAGGGCTCCCGCGCGGTCATCGCCGTGGACCGGCTCTACGTGGACGGACAGCTCTACCGGGACTCCAGCTTAACTCCCTGGCTATATTAATCCCACTCCAGATAAGAATCCGCTACACTTTTT
>VUQH01050955.1:0-13115 GCA_015106775.1 Etroplus canarensis | reverse complement strand
CCCCTTAAAAAAAATTAAAAAAAAAAAAAAAAAAAAAAAAAAAAAAAAACAAAAAAAAAAAAAAAAAAAAAAAAAAAAAAAAAAAAAACAAGCTGGAACCACTGTTGTTAGTGTCTTTGTGAGGCTAGAAAAAAATTCACCAATGAATTTCTTCCCACATAAATTACTCCAACTTTCTCTACATATCAACACTGCATAATTTTCAGTTCCCAAACCTGTCAAAATGTAGACTGGTTATCATAAGGCACCAAGGCACAACTGGCTGTGCACTAGCACTGGCACCATGTCAGTAAAAAGGTGTAAAGGAAGGTACCACTGCAGCAAGTAACTCTTTAGTGACTACTTCAGGATTGGAGCATCGCAGAAAAGCTTGCAGTTGTGTATTTGTCCCTGCTTTGCAAACATCTCTGAATGGGAAATATTGAAGACAACATTTCAAATGAACCACAGAGGCAAGGTCTCGAAAACACCATCTACACCAAATCTGTTACCGAATATTAACAGTAAAGCTGGCTCTTGACCTCACAAATACTGTGTGAACGCTGTCACAATCGAGCAGCTTTGATAAAGTCCTTACATTCCTGTTGACACATAGTTGCAGCAGATTCGTGGCGCTCTTTCAGGCTGCTGCGGTCGATGTTATTCTAGAGCGGCTGACATTTTACAGGCATCTCTGCTGGTTAACATATTTCTGTCTGTCTGATTCGGTCCGTGCAACACATGAGCGTGTATTTATAAAGCCCGAAAACAATTGTCACCTGAATGGTGCGCCGTTCCTGTGCACTTGTAAATATTTTAACGCATATGTGTGTCTCCGCGTTCATAACACCACGCTCCCCCCCCGCCCCGAAATAAAAGTCATGTGGCTGACAGGAGGGAAAGCTGTTTTTTTTTTTACCTCAATAAAATTATCTTGGATTTTACTGTTTGCCTAACGCTCTTGTACCCCTTTAATATTCAACCACGCTCCCCTACCCTGGGCTACAGAGAGAGGAAAAAAAGGTGTAACATGTAATGGGCTTGGCCTCGCTGGCAATTCCTGTAGCTGAATTAAAATGCAACATTATATGGCTTGGCCAAGGTTAGTCCGTGTTAGCAGAGGCGCTGTTACAGGCACTTTTCGAGCCTCTCAATTGAGGTAATAAATTGAGTCTGATGGCTAATTTTAGGTGAAACCCAATACCCCAAGCTAAACTACGAGCCAGAGGGGACCATTTAATCACAATATGTCTGGCATTGCCGCCAATATAGAAACAACCTGGAGAAAAAAAATATTTTAGAACAAATATATAGTTTATAGGAATTTGTTTTAAGGGATACTGTACCTTCTGTCAATCAAGTGAACGGAGTTAAACTGTGGGAGGTAACAATGTGATTTAAAATCCTGTATGTTGACTTGGCTGGTAAAATAGTGAAAACAACAGTTAAACTGGCAGTTAATTCGAGCGACTTTGGCTTCCACACAGTGTATCACTCTATCAGGATAATTATACTCTCAATTAATTAAATGTAAAGTGTTCCTTTTCCAGGAATTTACGGGCTAATCCTTTATTAATACAGTCTTGACATTTGATGAGGTGACATTTTATTGGTTTTCACTCCGTCGGACAATTTAACAAGATATCTGTAACGAATTCCTCGCGATGGAATCACGCGCTCCCTACACCCGCTAAATCATTCTCTGGTAGCGTCTCTCAATTAGCAGGGGACAGAAAACATCTCCAAAGTGGCGTCCGGTTCGCAGCCTTTGAGGGCTGCCAAGAGCCACATCTCAGAGCCGCAATCAGTGACACTCACAATAAACGAGCTGATATTTAATCATTAGGCCAGGAATGCGCAGCGGACGTCTCTAATCTGCTCCTGCGGCTGCTGAAAAGTTGCACGGCACGCAGAGTGGAAGCCCTGAACTTTCTGTGTCAGCTTCATCTGCGCGTTTTTCGGGGTTTCAGTGGCAGACCCGAGAGGGGTTACATTGCATAGCAGGAGGCCTTGGCATGCCATTGCAATTAATGTATTGTCTTACTTAATAGGATGGAAATGTTGGAATGATTAGTGAAGTGGTGGTGGTGAGCACACTGGGGTCGGTGGGAGGATTAGTTACCGAAGTGCTGAGGCGTTCACTTATACCTACTGCTGAGCTGGACTGAAACAGAAAAAATACTTTCTTGTGTTATATATGCAGTATTAATACTGGCAGGTCAGATGTTTTGGATAAATGTGTTCTTCTTTTCTTCCTCCAGGTTTTACATTTCCAGTTCAGAGGACAAGGTTAAATTTGTCACTTTTTTCTTTTTTTTTTGTACAACCAATCAAATAAAAAAAGACCTCAAAACTCTAATCATTTGATCCCATTAAAAGCGCTAAGTCCCGTTTGATAAATACATTTGTACTTTAGTGGCCTGTTTGGGCAGCTCAAGAGATTTTGGAATTTACTAATATTCTCAGCTGCCCGTTAGCACAAATATCTCATCAGCTAATCACATGGCAGCAACTTAGTGCATGTAGGCATGTAGGCATGGTCAAGATGGCTTGCTGAGCTTCAAACTGAGCATCAGAATGGTGACAAAAGATGATTTATGTGACTTGGACTGTGGCGTGATTGTTGGTTTAGAGTTTATAGAGAATGGTCGGAAAAACAGAAAATACCCAGTGAGCAGCAGTTCTCTAGGCTAAAATGACTTGTTGATGCCAGAGGTCAGGGGAGAATGGGCAGACTGTTTCAAGCTGATTGGAAGGAAAGAGTAACTCAAGTAACCACTCATTCAGAGCATCGCTGAACCCACAACGCATCTACAGCAGCAGCAGAAGCTGCCGCTCCTGTCAGCTAAGAGCAGGAAACTGAAGCTACAATTTGCTCATCAAACTCGGACAAAGTGAGATTGGAAAAACGCGTCCCGATTTGACGAGTCTCGATTTCTGCCGGTAGGGTCAGAATTTGGCGTTAACCACACAAAAGCTTGGATCCGTCCTCCCTTGTATCGGCGGGTGGCAGTGATGTGAAGGTGTGGGGTCCATTTTTCATGTCTCAAATCATCTCAAACTTGAACATGACAGAGACTTCACTGCACTCAAATGACCGCCACAGTCACCAGATCAAATCTGCAGCAAGTGTGCAATGCTATCATGTCAGCACATAGATAGACAGATAGATAGCTAGATAGATAGATAGATAGATAGATAGATAGATAAACATCAGCCCCTACCACAATGGAAGGATAAGACAGCGTGGTAGTGCAGTGGTTAGCACCTTTGCCTCACAGCAAGAGGCTCAAATCCACCAGCCGGCTAGCTTTGGCCCTTCTGTGTGGAGTTTGCATGCTCTCCCCATGCATGTGTGGGTTCTCTCTGGGTGCTCCAACTTCCTCCCACAGTCCAAAGACATGCAGAGGGGGCTAGGTTAATTGGCGAGTCTAAACTGAGCGTAGGTATGAATGTGCGCATGAATGATTGTCTCTCTGTGTTGGCTCTGCGACAGACTGGGGACCCGCGCAGGGTGTACCCTGCCTTTTGTCCCATGTTAAATTTGTCCCATATTAAAACATAGACATCGGCCCCTGCCACAATGGAAGGATTGCATCAGGAAGGGCATCTGGTGTAAAAATCTGTGCCAAATGACCTATGTGGATTCATCAGCTGTGGGAAGTAAAACTGAGTGTCTGAAGTATCTGAAACATAATAAATTAATAGGTTAATTTATCGATTTATTGGCAGTAATTAAAGAATCCCAATCAACTTATGATGGTTTCTAAATGGAACTGATGGGTTGCTTTGAATTAATGTCAAATTAACAAAAAAAAGGCATATGACAGCAGCATGGATTCAAAAAAGATCAGATTTAATTTGACTTGTCAACTGAAATTAATGCTAATACGAATCAAGTGCACCATATAAATGATCAGGATGTCTTCCACATTTAGTGATGCTCTGAAAACAGCAGATAGTAGATGAAAACTACATACACTTTTGTTGAACGTATATTTTCCACAGATCATTGTGGGCTGAATTGATTATTAAATTCTTTTTGAGCAGTTTGTTCTTGACAATGACCACATGTGGAGTTGCCTTAAAAACCGTCCAATTACTCTTCAGCAAATGGGTAATAAATAGTCTGCAGTGCGCGTACGAGATCTAGAGCAGTAAAACTTCGACACATCAGCTGGCAAAGCTGTTAAAATCTTTAACCCTAATTACACAACATAAGCATAAATTATCATTCGTGGCCAGTTAATCTGTCATTGCCTTCATTTTGATTTAAACTGAGTAATGGAGCATGAATCATGGGGACTGCTTTCCACACTTAACGTGCTGAGCGCCGAACTTGAGCCGAAGCATCCATGCTGTTGTGCCGCGCTACACGGAAATGCATCGTGACAGTAATTATACTTTGCATACCTTTGTGGAATAATCAATTGCTTTCGAGGCAGCAAACCAAACAAGGAGAGGGCGTATGATTTTTTGAGAAAATATTTCTCCGGTGAAGAAATTAGCCACCATGAAGTGTTGATAATTTGTTTTTTATTTTCTCCCTAAACAGTTATAATTGCATCCAGAGGGGAGGGGTGTGTATGTGGCTGCCCCTGTGCCACTCTGCTATTGTCGCAAGAGCGGGGCCAGAGAGGTTCGTCACTCATGCCAGCATGACTGAACTGACCCCCCCCACACGCTGAGCGGCGCACCAGATTCTTCATAACATACCTACTAACAAATGTTTTAGACTTCTTTCCTCTTTGTGGCTTTATATGAGTAATATTACACATTTAATTTGCAAATATTGCCATTTTCCTTTTGGCCAAATGAGGGTCTCATTGGACTAATTTCTTTTACCTGTTCTGAATGTTTTTCCACTTGCTCGCTCTACGAGCAAAAAGCAAGTCTGGGCTGGTTTAAGTTATCAGAATCCACCTACTAGGACCTCTAAAGGTTCATTTAATCCATACCTGACTCTAGCAGTTTGTAGTTTTATGTGTGATTTTATGTGCATACTCTATATGGACAAAAGTATTGGACCCCACCTCTGTATGATTGAATTACGGTGCTTCACTCAGTACCATGGCCATGCAGTCTGCTTTTGCAAACATGTGTGAAAGAAAGGGTTGCTATAAAGAGCTTGCTGATTTGGAGTATGGTTCTTTAATAGGATGCCACCTTTGCAACAACTCAGAAATGCCTGAGATGCATAGTGGCAGACCACGTAAAGTTACAGAGTGGGGTCACTGAGTGCTAAGGCACATAGTGCATAAAACTTGACAACACTCTGCTCACTTAAAAAAGCAGCAGAGTTCCAAATGTTTGGCTTTCACATCAGGAGGGAAACTGTGAGTTGGGATATTCGTGACATGGCTTTCCATGGCCGAGCAGCTGCATGTAGCTTTACATCAATGCCAAGCATCAGATGGAGTAGTGTAAAGTGCATGGCGACTGTGGAAATGTGCTCTGCAAAGTGACCAGTCAGGCTTCTCTATCTGTCAGATTGGGTTTGGCGTGGAGGTGGAATAGTGCTATGGGGTTGTTTTTTTCTGGTGTTGACCAGGGTCCCTTAGATCCAGTGAAGGGAAATGTTAATGCTTTACCTTACCACGATGTTTTGGTCAATTCTGTGTTTCCAGCTTTGTGGAAGGCCCTTTTCTATTACACCATGACTGCACTCTAGTGCACATAGCAAAGCCCATAAAGGCATGGTTGGATGAGTTTGATGTAGAAGAACTTGACTGACCCACACAGAGCCCCCCCTTGGGATGAACTAGAACACATTGCGAGCCAGGTCCTCTCATCCAGCATGAGTGTCTGACCTCACAAATGATCTTCTGGATAAATGAGCTGCAAAGAGGGGACCCACTTCATATTAATACCTACAGTATGGATTTAGGTGCAATGTGTAGGTGGCCAAATACTTTTGTCCACATAGCATACTCTTGGCAGAGATCAGTAACTTTGTGGGGACTATAGGTGTCATTACCAGCACTATTCTGTTATCAATATATTTGTTTTTCCCTTGGGTTCTTTTCTCATGGTTTGGTAGTCCTCCCATCCTTCTGTTCTTTCCCCTCTTTGTCCTACTCCTATTTAAGATCACCTACACTTCTTATCCTGTTCTCTGTGGAATATACTGTATTTTGCACGCCTCCTCTTAGTCTGTGTCACTTCATCAAATGTCCTTTCTTTTTCCCCCTCAGGACTTCACCAATGACCTTACAGTGGTTGTGTCTAAACATTGCAGTTCCCAGGAGTCTTTAGTGTAGTTGCTGTGGACAAGAATCCAGGCAAAGTGGGTTTGAATCATAATGGTATGGAATCCAAATAGCATCGCCATTGCAGTTATAAGTAAAGTGTGGTACCATGACTGCTAAATTCTCACAAACATGCATGGAAGTCAGCTGATTCATTATGTAAAAACTGTGCTCCAGTATAGATTTTAACTCTGTCGACTGGATATTTCTCAGCGAATACGATGGAGTTCATAGGTAACTTCTCCTGATATCTTTAATGACACACGCTTGAAATTTTAGCTTAGACATTTGATTGAGAGAGTTCATGAAAGTGCTTCAACTGGAAAAGAGGAATGTTACTTCCAGAACCAAGAACACACAAAACAGCTACTCCCACTTGTTCAGCTCTGCTGTATTTGTCTTCTTTAGCTGCTGCATCTGTTTCTTTTGTTGCCTTTCAGTCAGCTTTCATTTTCACTTAAGCCTTTTCTCAGAGATTGATCTTCAAGCATTTCCTTTGGACCAGAAAGTTCATCAGACTTCCACAGTAGATCAATCTTTAGTCTTTCTTCTGAGAGTATTTGACAGCTAGCCTCCCTCTGGAGGATCTTCATTGGTTCAGTTCGTGGGCTGATCTTCATGGAAAACATGAAGAGATTGGAGGGAGGCAAATCAAAGTGACACCAGTGACACACACTCAAGCCAACCAATATACACTACAGCAACCACAAGCTGGAGCCCTTCGAGCTGTGGTGAATTCATGTCTGCTTGTGACGTATAAAAGCGAGCGGCTCCGTACTGTTTCTTTGCTCCTGATTGCGTTTTAATTGATTTCTGTTAGAAGTGTGGTTCATTCTTGTCATTCAGATGGAGTCTTTTGGGTTTTTAATTTGCACATCTCTTGATTTATCCCCGGAGTCTGTGATTATTACAATTATGTGGCTTTCGTAATGGGTGGATATCGAGTTGATGTTTTTTGCTTTGAAAAAGTGAATGCTGCCAGGGACAATGAGGCTGTCCTGGGTGGGGTTTGATACATGGGCACGCTTGTGGTTTAACCAGTGTGTATGTGTGTGTCATGTACAGTATGAGCATGTTTATTCATACTTCTGCATCCTGTACGTCCACAGTGTGCGTGCCGACCACAGCGCCGCTGCTGCCTCGCTGTCTGCTTGCCAGTGCAATATGTGTTTGTGTTTACTTAAGTGTATGTGTGCGCGCGCACGCACACACATGTATGTGTGTGTTTATGGAGAGACTGTGATGTGGAGCACCTGCCCTCTCCGCCCAGCTATGCCTCTGTGTGGCGGCTACTGGGTTGGAACCTTCCGGATTACATCATCAAACGGTGACAAGGCAGACAGGTCAGGGCGCCTGTGGTTGTAGGAAAAAAAGGCTACTCCCGAACATATGTGTTTATGTGTGTTTGAGTACACACACACACACACACACACACACACACACACACACCATGTTTTCATATTGTCTCTCAAATTTCCAAACACAAGCCCCGCTCACCACAGAGGGTTGCATCAAGAAGGGCATCCAGTGTAAAAACTTCTGCCAAATTACCAATGTGGATTAATCCACTGTGGCGACCCCTTGAGGGAAATAAAAGGCAGAAGCTGAAGGCGCGCTTGATCTGATAAATATACAGCACGCTCCTGGTCCAGTGGATGTAGAATGTGAACACACCCCTGTTGAAATACCAGATTTTTCTCATGTAAAAAAAGACAATTATAAATCATTTCAAAACATTTTCCATCTTTAATGTTGATTTGTTAGCGGGAAAAATATTAAAATACCCTAAAACACCTTAAAACTTGTACTTTGTTGAAACAACTTTGACCTGAATTACAGCATTCAGTCTTTTTGACTAGGAGTCTATCAGCATGGCACATCTTGACTTATCAATATTTGCTCACTCTGCTTTGCAAAGCTTTCCAAATCTGTCAGATTGCAGTGGCTTCTCTTGTGCACAGCCCTCTTCAGGTCACTATAAAAGATTTCCATTTGGATTTAGATCTGGGTTCTGGCTGGACCCGTCCAAAACTTTAATTTTCCTCTGGTGAAGCCATTCTTTTGTTGATTTTGATGTATGCTTGGGTCTTTATTGCGCTGAAAGTGAAATTCCTTTTGGCGTCAGCGTTCTAGTAGACATCTGAAGGTTTTGGGGTAAACTGACCTCTAGTTGGAAGTGTTCATAAGTCCTTCCACCTTGACTGAACCGCCAGTTCCAGCTGAAGACAAAACCACCCTAAAGCCTGATGCTGCCACCCCCGTGCTTCACAGTGGGTATGGTTCTGGCGCAGTGTTGTTTTTGCATCAAACATTCATTCTGGAATTGTGGCCAGAAAGTTCAGTCTTGGTTTAATCAGACCATAACACATTTTCCCACATGCTTTTGGGAGACCTGATGTATTTTTTTTTTTTCAAAATTTAGCCAGGGCTGAATGGTTTTCTTTGTTCCCCATAGTCTAGAGACATATAGAGAATACAAAAGATGCCACATGTACAACACAACCAGGGCCAGAAATTCCTGCAGCTCCCGCTGTGTTGCTGTAGGCCTCTTGGAAGCCTCCCTGACCAGTTTTTGTCTTGTCTTCAGCAATTTCCGAGGGACTCCCACTTCTCGGTAATGTCACCGTGGTTCCATATTTCCTGCACTTCTTGATGACAGTCTTCACTGTGATGCATGGTATATGTGTAGAATTTTTTTTTTGTACATTTCTCTTGACTGATATCTTTGAAAAATAGGTTTATGGGCCAGACTTGAATAAGCAGTGTGTAATAATTAAGATGATCAATTTTTAGAAATTGAGCCTAATTTATGTATGCAGGAGGAGTGGGTCCTCTCTACAGTGCTGCCATGTTGTCCTCCCATGTTTCTGATGATGTCACTTCCTGTTTAAATAAAATGTAACCTGATATAAAACCAAAGAAGTACTGAAGAAGAAGCAGGAGAAGAGAAAGAAAGCCACAAAAGTTTTCCTGTTCTTACTTTTCCAAATGCATGCATATTCTGCAACATAAAGACTCCATTTTGTTCCCTTACTGCCTCGATGGGCTCTCTGACAGGGAGGTGGAGAGGACAGGTAAAAGGAGATAGAATTTGACATAGGAAGCAAAAAGTTTTCTCCAGAAAGTCTCATCTTTTCAAGCCGTTGCAGTATCTCCCTCTGTCTGAACCGCTGTGCTGATATAAAATGACATTAAAAATGGCGGTAAAGACCCACACAATCCTACACTCATCTGACCACGCTACGCCGTACTTGCCTAGTCACAAAAATCGAGAGGTGCCCAAATGACACCAAAGAGCGACGCATGTTTGCGGTTGTGGCGACACTTCTGACGTACATTTTGTGAGCAACAGTGAGCATAAACCAGGTGTAACTAAGCGTGGTAATTTTCCCCCTGGGAATAATAAAGTATTCTGATTCTGACATTAACAAGGTCGCAATCACAAATATCCACCAATGGGAGGGGCAAGTTCTGCAACTAATCTACCAACAATGCAATAGTTTCTAAACACAGACGCAGGTGGCTCATTTCAGTAGTATTCTTCCAAGAGCAATGCAAATTATTCAGTCAGAAATGAGCATCCATGATAGAGGAGTGCGTAATCAACAAACCAGGGTTGCGGTTGTTACACAATAAAAGCAATGTATTACATTACTTAGTTGCTCCCTGAAGAAACTAATTTTTTTACATATTTAAAATTTAACAGTATGAACCGTAAATATCCAGTACTCATGAGAACACACACGAGATCTTTCTTCATGAAGGCTACAATGCTACAAACCTGACTGGTTATAGCTGTTATTGTTACCCACTGAAGATCAGGCTCTGGCTGCTTGGCTTGGCTTGGCATACACCCCATAACATCACTGTGTTCGTCACTAGCTTGTGAGAGATGCTCCAAAAGAATCAGTTTTTTGTTAACAGCTTGATGGAGTTGTTTCTGTCCTGGGTGCAGTTTGCACTTTACCGTCACTTTCTTGTCTTTTTGTGCAATAAAAACAAAAATGAAGTCCACATCTCCACTCCTGAAAAGGTGTAGAGTGCCCCCACTGTTTTTCTTCCCCTCCTGCATGCAAACTGAAATCCACTGACTGTAGGACAAAAAATGGAATGTATGATGATTTTTCTTCCCATCCACCCATCATACAGATAGTTGAAGAACAATATAACAACATACAGTGACAACATAATGGCAACAGTAATGTGACTGTTGTATTACAGAAAAATGTAATGTGATTAGATTGATTTACAGGACATTACTTTGTGACACTTTATACCTAGCACTGCCTCTAACTAACTATTGATATACTGTATACACACAGAGTTTGTGTTTGTGTCTCACTCTGGACATTCAGTTGAAGAAGAAGCAGTATAAGGAGAATCATTATGCTTTGACTGAACTCTTCTGACAGAAACTGCTGGGACCATGTGGGCCCTTCGAGGTTGGACCTCTCTGGATAAATCTGACAGCTCAGTCGGAGAGGCTTTTTCGTGACCATGGTGTGTGTGACAGCTGAACTCTAGGATTTGTATTTTAATATTAATTTCTTTGCTTGTGTTATTGCACTAAAGAAGGAATTAGAACACATTTTCACTTCCTGCTTCTAATCTTAAATCCAGTTTCTACTGCCAAAGTGTCAGACATATCGGAGCCCGATCTGGGAAACTTCATTTACTGTTCAGTTGTGGCACTGGAAAATATTCCATTGGTCCATCCATCCATTTTCTGTAATTTATTCGGGATCGTGGGGGCAGCAGTGTAAGCAGAAACTCCCAGCCCTCCTTCGGCTCCTCTGGGGCGACACCAAGACGTCCCCAAGCCAGCCAGGAGATGTAATCTCTGCAGCGTGTCCTGGGTCTGCCTCGGGGTCTCCTCCCGGTAGGATATGCCCGGAACACCTCACCAAGGAGGCGCCCAGGAGGCATCCTCATCAGATGCCTGAACCACCTCGACTGGGGTGGGTTGTGTGAGTCAAATGTCACCACACACCTGATATCTGGCCCACATAAGGTGGACCTGAGGCTGACTGGAAGCATCCAGACGCACTCTAAGTCAGCACACATTTATTACGATCTAGGTGGATGTGTGGGTAATAGATTAGAAATGTAATTTTAAGCCTTTTTAAGGCAGAAATTTATATTTCAGAAATTTAATCTGGAATTTCCCTGCTGTGGGACAATCAGATTCAGAATCAGGATCAGAATACTTTATTAATCCCCGGAGGGAAATTGCTTATGTTACAAGACACTCTGATAAGTATACTTAAATATGAATATGAATATATAAATATATGTGTGTGTGTGTGTGTACATATATACCAAATAAAGGAATATCTTATCTCATCAAAATTTTACATGACTATTTATTTGAAGCATGCCATTCTGAAAGTACCTTGGCATTCCAGACATCAGCAGCCTGAGGCCCCCAACTCCACTCCCTCCTGTATGTTAACCATTATATGTAATATTAGGAACATGACAGCAAAAAGTGCATAAGTGAATGATATCCATAGCTGTTATAATAATCTTAAGAGTGTGAAGTAAATATAGCTGGACTTCTTTGCAGGTTAATGAAGATGTTTTACCTCTCGTCCAATTATCATTGAATTACCACCTCTAACGAGAGAAACCCCACTAGAGGTTAAATACCTGGGACTCCCTGTTAGCTTCCACAGTTGGAAAACCCTTTCAGAAAAGACCTGAAATGTCTTCAAGAAACCAAGAAATATGGCCAATTGCCTTTAAATCAAGACTTAATACTACCATGATCTGGATGACTGAGAACCTACAAAAGACAAACTGTTACAATAATATTTCAAATTACATGTTTTCAGATCACTTAGAACCACTGTAGTCAAAAGAGGATTATGTATATTTTTTGGTATAAAATGTGGAAAGCATCAGACTGGGATAACTGCATCATGACATGACACTGTTTCAGTTAGAAACAGCTTAAAAGATGGAGCTGGAGGTGGGTTGTGAAGTGGCTTGCAGATCTGTAGCCCTTGTGGGCAGACTGAAGCAGCCTGAATCATGCTCCCCCCTGTAAAATTTGCCACATGCGTGCACTAAAGTGTTTCAACAGAGCCGTCAGCTGATGTGGGCTGGCATTAAGATTCACTCATTTGCCAGACATGCTGCTGGGCTTGACTTCATGTACCGCCTGAGCAACTGCATTTCTAAAACATTTTCTTACACATTCTGCTTGACTGCTTTTTGTTAGCTCTCTTCAGCCTCACCCTGAAGTATGCATGTGTTGGTCTGTCTAGACCGCAGAGAACAGGTTAGTGAGGGCATATTGTTTTTCCATTTGCAGATTTAGAGGATATTATGGCTTATTTCCACCTTACAAACCTAAAGTGTTCCTCTGCCTACCTGCTATTTGTCAGGATCTGTGTAATTACCAGTGGCTATCCCTCACTCCCCATCTCATATCCTGAGCACAACATTTGCCCAGATTTACAGACTGGATTTAAAATGGTTCTTGCTCAAAAACAACACTCTATTTTTACTGCAGTGAAAAAAGAAGCGGCATAAAGATACTGCCAGGTTACACAAAAGATGAAATGTGCCCTATTTTGCACATCCTGCGTGCCACCAATCATAAGCACTATTTTTTTTTTTTTTAAATGATCTGCTCTGCAAGGAAATCGCCAAAACAAAACAAAACAAGTGCAGAATGCACTGCAGGACGAAAACATTATCAGCGTTTCAATGAGTGCTTGGAGAAACAGGTTTGATTCAGAAACAGTCCTGTTTCAGGAATTTTAAATGTTAAGTTAAAGAAACATTATGAGAGGAGGAATGAATGGAAAGCTGTGTGTGTGTGTGTGTGTGTGTGTGTGTGTGTGTGTGTGTGTGTGTGTGTGTGTGTGTGTGTGTATTTAG
>VUQH01050952.1:0-10830 GCA_015106775.1 Etroplus canarensis | reverse complement strand
ATTTATTTTGTTAAAACATTGTCTAACTTAGCTTTTATTTCAATGGCCACTTGAACATACAAAACTGAATTTACAGAATCATCAGTCAAATTTGATAACCAGAACTCCGGCTCATGATTAGTCAAAATTCACAGGTTATGTGTGAAAGCCAGAAAGAAAGTGATAAGTTTTCTTGTCACTGATTGGCTGTATTGCACAGACTATTGGGGATTAAAATCCCCTGAGTAGTCGAGGAGGCTCACAAACAGTCATAGCCAGGACCAATTAATCTCTGTCACTGCCGAAGAAGTGCGTTTGAGTTCAGGAGTGACCAGGTCAGTAGTAACCACGGCCAAAAAAAAAAAAAAAGCATGAAAATATGTGAACGTGTCAGGATATCGTAGCATTTAACATATCACTAATGTTGGCATTATGGTGACAGGAAGGCCCCAACTACACCCTCCTAATATGGGAGTTGACCAATTGGACCCCTCCTTCCACGATCATGATGGTCACCAGGATACAAATGATATTTAAAATGTGTGGAAACATGACATTTCAAACTCTCACAGTGCTATCAGCAGTAGGTCTACTATCTAAACAAAGAGAAACATCACAAATCTGCCAGCTCAATAGCAATAGTGAATATTTTTATTTTTAGGCACTTTGCTACTAGTAGCTTGTTGCAAAAACACATCACATGTCCCCACTTCTTTAGTTGAATCTATGAAAAATGCCAAAGATCACACAGTTTGATGGGCTAAAATAGTATTTTTGCATCATCAAGGTGATTCCCAGAGAGCTGTTACCTGAAAACTCATCTCAGCATGATGTGCAGTGTGACGAAACTGGACAAAACTATCTGCAGCAGATAAACAGTATCTGAAAGTCATGTCCTTAAGAAAAATAAAAAAAAAAAAAATCAGCAAAAACCTGACACAGGACCTAAAAGATGCATCCGGCTCTTCAGTCGATCCATCTACTGTTCACTAAAGCCTCTTCAGAAATGGTCTCAGTGGAAGGGCGGCTGTCAAGAAGCCATTCTTAAAGAAGGGAAGTGTGGAGGAAAGGCTGAGGTATGATAAATTACACCAGAACTGGACTGAAGATCAGTGGCAACTGGTCTCATGGAGTGATAAAGGAGTCACAAAGATGCGGGAAGGATGTATATCTCTTTAAAAAGAAATTTTTAATCTCGATGACACATTTTACTTTTCATTTATTCATCTTCTTATCCAAGCTTGCGGGGGGCGCTGGAGCCCATCCCAGCTGTCATAGGGTGAAAGGCGAGGGATACCCTGGCCAGGTCGCCAGTCTGTCGCAGAGCCAACACAGAGGGACAAACAACCATTCACACTCACATTCACACCTATGGTCAATTTATGATCAATCTGCACGTCTTTGGACTGCGGGAGGAAATCGGAGCACCCGGAGAGAACGTATATACAGTATCCCCCCCCCCCCATCAACATTTCACCTATTTATTGCTTTAATAAATAAAATCTTCTTCTTTAGGCTGCTTCCATTAGGGGTCGCCATGCCTCTGCTTTAATAAATGAAATCATGGTCAATAATTAGGATTTTTTTTTTTTTTTTACAAGAATTTGCACGAAAAAGCTTCTGTCATGTTGAAGTAAAAACAGTTTTAAAACTAATATCAATTAATTACAAATATGCAAGTTAAAAATAAATGTTTGCATAAATATTCACCTCCCTTTAAAGGGATGGACCTAATTCGACAGAGGTCCAGCTAGCTGATTCCAGCAGTGTCACAATTAGTGAAACTGAGATCGCCTGAGTGCAGTTGATGTGTGTCAAGTGACTGTGGTATAAAAACACCTGTGTCTGGGAGGTCCAGCTTCTGGTTCATCAGTATTCCTGCTACAATTGCAGCATAAGGACAAAAGAACACTTCAAGCAACTCAGAAAAAAATCTCACTGAAAAGTATAAGTCAGTAGATGGCTAAAAAAAGATTTCCAACTCACTGGACATCCCACGGAGTTCAGTCAAATTTGATAGAGCTGGCTGTCCTCACACACTGAGTGAACGGGCAAGAAGAAGACTGGCGTGGGAGGCCATCAAGACCCCTACGACCACTCTGAAGGAGTTACCAGGCTCAGATAGCAGAGACTGTACATATAACAACTGTTGCCTAGGTTCTTCACTACTCAAAGCTGTATGGGAGCGTGGCAAAGAGAAAGCCACTGTTGAAAAAAGCTCACATGAAAATATCTCCTGGAATTCGCCCAAAGGCATGAGGGAGACTCCAAGGTTCTTTGGTCTGATGAGACAAAAATTGAGCTTTCCAGCCATCAGACTACACTATGTTTGGCCAACACCAAACCACACCATCTCCACCATGAAGTATGGTGGTGGCAGCATCATGCTCTGGGGATACTTTTCAGCAGCAGGCCCTGGAAAGCCTGTAAAGGTAAATATCGCCAAATCCTGTAAGATAATCTTACTCAGTCTGCAGGAGAACTATGGCTTGGGAGAAGATTTATTTTCCAGAAACACAACGAGCTCAAGCAAGCAGCAAAATCTGCACAGAAGTGGTCCGAAGACAACAGGGTGAATGTTCTGGACTAGCCAAGTCAAAGCCCAGATCTCAATCCAAACGAGAATCTGTGGCTTGACTTGAAAAAAGCTGTTGATACCGATCCCTGGGCAATCTGACAGAGCTTGAGCTGTTTTGCAGCGAAGACTGAAGATAAATTAGAGTGGCTGCAGATGTGCCATCCTAACTGACATATATCCACACACACTCAGTGCTGTGATTGCAGCCAAAGGTGCATCAACTAAATACTAACATAAAGGGGGTGAATATCTATGTAAACATTTATATTACCTTATATATTTTTAATTATTTGGCATTAGTTTGTAAAACTCTTTCACTTTGACATGAAAGAAGCTTTTCTTTTTTTTTCTCTAACAAATTCTTGACAAAAAAGCCAAATTATATTAACCATGATTTCATTTAGTAAATAAATAAAAAGGATGAAACCTCAAAGGGGGGTGAATACTTTTTATAGACATTGTATATGGATATGTTAGCAAAATACTGGATATTTAGTTAGCAGTGTAAACCAGATATAATTACAGCCTATTAGGCATTACATTTTGTTTGACAGAACAATCATCTTTGTGCAAATCTGCCTAGTAGAAACACGTCGCGTTTACATGATTCGCAGACTAATCACAGCTGCTGCAGCATAACTCAGAGTTATAAATCAAGCTTTTAGAGTGAACACTTTTTACTGCGAATGTCATTTATATTTTTGGTGGGCAGGAAAAAGCAACTTTACAGAGATGAGAAACAAATGACATTTAAATATTCAGTCATTAGTGTACTGCAGGCTCAGAAATCCTCACTAGTGCACTTCAGTTCAAGAAGAGTAAAGTCATTAATTTAGTGTTATAAAATGAAATATATGCCCATTATTCAGTGCAAACAAAACCTATCAAATAAATATTTTCATCCATCAAGTCATCTGTGCATATTTTACAGTTGTTACACATTGCAATAAGGTCTTAAAATCTAGCAATTTAGAACTACACAGAGCGAGCACAAGGTAACGCGCTGCAATAATCAGGCAGCTGTGCACATCTGGTGAATCAGACTGAAGTCCCTGAGCAGGTTGGTTAGAAATCCCAACACCTACCCAAGTGATTACTGAGACACTGGTATTGATTTTTTTTAAGGGCCACTCAAAAAGAACCTTTCTTATTGTCCTTTCAGAAAGTTGTCCTTCAGTCCAGCATCTGCTCCCAAGCAGATATAAACGACAGCTCCCAAGTGTGAATGCAAAGTGAACTACCATAACCCTGAACAGGGAAGCTGCTATAAGCTTGTATGACATGAATCTACAAAAAAGATCTGATTCTCTGTTCTTGACACCTGGGGCCAGTTCCATATGATTATGCAGATTCACAAGTAAAACTGTCTCTGTACAAAGGCAGAAACGCGTCTACACTGTCACGGTCTGTGGGGTTTTGTGGCTTTTGGATGGAGTTCTTTGTTAGTCTCTAGGCTATTTAAGTTATTTCTGGTATTCTTATGTATTTAGATTTCAGCTGCACGGCGGTTTGGTTGTAATTCAGTTTCCTGAGTGCTTTATGTTTTAGTTTTATTATTCCAGCCTCCCCTGTGTTCCTCCCCTGTGTTCCTTCCTTGAGTTTCTAGAGTCTCTTTGTGTAGTCTGTTTTCTCATGTTTTGCCTGTTAATGCTCTGTCTTTGGTTATTCTGGTTTTTAGTCGCTTTGAGGTTGATGTTCTGCTTTGTTCTAGGCTGCTATTAGTGGCTCACTTCTGCTCATGTTCATTTCCTTATCCCAGCATGTTTGAGACTCACATTCTGTTATGATTCTGGTTTCATAATCTCTGTAATTTCTGTGATTTTCTTTATGATCCCGACTCTGAGTTCTGTTTCTAGTAGTTACGTTTTGCATTCCTCCCCTGCCTCCTGTGTTTTCCATGTGTCTTTTAGTCACTCTATGCTTAGTTTGTCTTTGTGCTTCTTCTCTTGTGTTCATGTCCTTTATTGCTGCCACCTGTGCTCCTGTCCCTCCTGTTGCTTGTTTGTAATTGGTCTATGTGTGTATAAAGTCTTGCCCTGCCACCTTGTCACGTCATTACGTTGTCTCCTGAAGTCAATGTGGTGTCCAGTTTCCTGTGTTTCTATGTCTGGCTTGTACTTTATGGACTTTATTTGTGTTAAAAGACTTTACAGCTATAAGAGTTCGCTTTTTTTGTTATCCTTATCTTGTTTCCTGGAGTCCTGCAAATCAGGTCCTCACTCTTCACACAGGCTGAAACATACATATTATCATTTTGGTCTTTTTTCTAAAGCTGTCCTATGCACAGTCCTCCTTTATTGATGTTCACCTAGTTATAATTTGCCAATTTTCTTCCGTCTGTCCGAGACAAAGACATGATCAACTTACTAGTGGACTTTCACCATTGTTTTGACAGTTCAGCTGATGCTCTAGTTTTCCCCTTTGGGGAGGCCGAAGAGGATAAAACTCCAAAAACACCTGTAGCACAAAGAACAAATTTATTATATGTCTGATATGTTTTGGCCTATATCTTCATCAGCGTCACCCTTTGGGCAGGCCAGTCAAATTGCGACTGCGGCACTTCTAGATATCGTTGAGCTTTAACCAAAACATTTACAAGAATATTGACATTTTTTATTAATATGTGCAATATTTTCAGTGAGAGGGGCTTGCACAAGCCCCTCTCACCATGGAGGGTTGCAACAGAAAGGGCATCCGGCGTAAAACCTCTGCCAAATTACCAATGTTGATTAATCCGCTGTGGCGAACACAAGG
This sequence comes from Etroplus canarensis, assembly GCA_015106775.1. Classification (NCBI taxonomy): domain Eukaryota; kingdom Metazoa; phylum Chordata; class Actinopteri; order Cichliformes; family Cichlidae; genus Etroplus; species Etroplus canarensis. The sequence goes on along the minus strand of VUQH01050952.1, from coordinate 5,519 downwards.
GAGCAGCCGAAATGTTTTCCTGTTGCAGACAAATGAGGCAATCAGAATAATGAATGCTATTTTAATGTGTCACAATCACACCCCCCTTTCTATTAGCAATCAGAAATAAGGTTTTTAAAAGGGGTTGGAAAAACCCTTGGGTGCCCCATCTAGCGCTGGTCCCGGCCTGGAGGAAGGAGTTCAGCAGCGGGAAGGGAGACATTGAACCCCCACCCGTGCTCCCTCAGGAGAAGAGAGAAAAGTTGGGCATCTGGAGGTGCGTATATGACAGCTAGGGTGAAACCGCCATGCACGGCTTTGCGTTAGGTTCTTGTGGTGGGTCGGGACCCCACACCTGCCTACACGAGCATGGCGATGCCCGTGCCTCAGCCACTGGACGAACTAGTTTTGGGACAAACTGGGTTTGGGGTGGAGGCAGGCACAGGCCATGGTGTTGTAACGACAGAGGGCGTACCTCTCTTGCCCACCCCCTGTGAATGGACCACGCCAGACTGGCGACCTGTCCAGGTTGTACCTCGCCTCTCACCCAGCGACGGCTGAGATTGGTATGATATGTGTCTGCTCCATCAGTTGCATAACTGTTTTCCATGACTTCTTCATAGCAAGACTTTCTAACTGCAGAATTCACAGACAGCAACCCCTCTTGAAATAAGAAGCTGTAAACCTCTTGTAGGAGATTTTAATGTGGGTGATCAGCATGTGTGCACATTTAGAAATATTTCTAGGGAGTTTCTGTGAGGGTCTTGTTAAACCATTTTTCTCTTATTTTGCTTAATTTTCAGACTGGAGCAGTGGTGTTTTGTGGGACAAAGACAAACTGGAATGATACAAGATCCAGATCATCCCCACATAAAAAGTCTTATCCCTACTTTCACAGTGTGAGCATCGAAGTTAAAAGTCCATTTCTAATTCTATTTTTGTTTGTGCTGTAGACTGCTTCAAAAAGAAGTGCAAATATCAGAGGCTGGATGCATTTTAGACCGGGGGGGGAGGGGATCCCCAGCAACACACCCCCCTGGTTATACCTACATACTGCCTTATTTCATTATTTATATATAAAATTGTAATTAAGACAACAACAACAAAGAATGAATTTAGTTTCAATGAACATGAGACACTCACTGTAGAAGTGGAGAAGAAAAAAATATGTATTTGCTGAGCTTCGATCTGACATCACAAACAGAAGATAAACTACTTAAACTAAAAGTAACAGAGGCCTCCAACTCTGTAAGTTCAGCAAACGAAACCCAGACGTACAAAAGAAATATTTGGATATATTACAAAATGTATATATTAGATTAGATTAGATTACTTTATTGTCATTTCAACTACATATAAATACACAGTGAAATGATATAGCGTTCCCCCAGGACCCCCAGGACCTGGTGCCCCATACAAGGGTAGTGCCGGCCGGCCAGGGCCCACCTCCGGCCCAACACAACACCCCGCCCGCGATGTCCTCTTTCCCATCAGGCAACGCCGAAGACTGAAGCCCCGGTACACACAGCAAGCCAAGATTGGAGTTTGCAGAAACCGTTAATCTGCAGCATCAGTCCTGCGACGATACTCCCCGCGGAAACCAAAAACTTTGGCTCCTGGACGCTGCCCGGCAGTTCATACAACGCCGCCGGGTCGTCAGTTAGTCTCGTCCGTGGACGGAGCTACAACGGCGTCTGGTCGTCCTCGAACCTCCGATTTACGAACACAAACACCACCGTCCCGGTGTCCACAACACCCAAATGCCGGGTCAGAACATGGACAATCACAGGGGAACAAGCAACACCTTGGTTCTGGAGTGGCTGCACGCTACCGTCGCGCCGCCATCTTGGCCCAGAATGCATGTTCTGCCCACATTCTGCTTTGATAAATACCAGTTTATTTGTGGGAAAAGTGTGCGTGTGTGTGTGTGTGTGTGTGTGTGTGTGTGTGTGTGTGTACTCATTCATCCCCTGGTGTCTAGAAAATGATTTTCTCAGAGTAATGCTTTGATGCACAGAAAACGGTTGCAAATCACATAATCCCTAAAGTACATTCCTGGTTCTTGTCAAAAGTAATTAACAGAAAATGTAACTCTGACAAACACTCACTGATGTTATTAGGAGATTAATGATCGATCTACCTACCTTGGAAACTCTTGTTGATGCCAGAAGGGAAGGTGTTCCCCAGCATCACCACAGTGGGGTCAATGATGATTTCTCGGCTCCGGCCCCGCAAACCTGTCACCTCCCGCTGTCCTCCGCCCCCATCCAGTCGCAGTGTCATCTCATTGTCATGCCGATCCAGGAAGACCTCGTGCCATTCACCATTGTCAAGGCGATAAGTGGGCAGGGTTAGGTTGTAGTCTCCATCCCCAAGGTTGTAGAAAACACACAGGAGGCCCTGGAAGATCTGCAATGGGCATACAGGACATTACATATGAGCCTTACAAGTCCAGCATAACCTTGGTTTCCAAGTTTTATTTTGATAAATTATCTTTGTAGCCCAATCTAAACAAACAACTTTATTCCTCCCCAGATGGGGAAATTCTAATCACTGCCACTCTTACTGATAGAACACACACTTTATACATGCAGCATACAGTAAGGGAGGTTGGTGAAAAAGGCTGCCCCTTTACAGGCACCGATGAGCATTGTGGGGGTGGGGTTCGGCGCCTTGTTCAAGGGCACCTCAGCAATACTCAGGGGGTGGGCTGGCATCTCTCTGGCCTCTGGTCCACCTCCATGCATACGGGTCCAGGGTGAGGTCTTGAAATGACTGGTCTTGGATGGCCTCCGGGTCTGAGCCGGCAGCCCTCAGTAACCCTCCAGCTCCCAAACGAGTCCTTGGACGCACTGAGCCATCGCCGCCCCCAAAGATGAATGCTTAACCTAGCTGATTGTATCTAACCGGGACAACCATAATGTAGGGGCTTGACTGGGCATGAACCACAACTACAAACAGACTGACAAACTCGTCAAAAAACTATAAGTGGAGTTGCAAGTCATCAAGGCACATAAGACTAATCAAACTGATGTATTCTTCCTCTGGCATGTGGAGCTATCTGCTTCAGAGATGTCTGCCTCCTTTCAAATACAGTAAAAAAAAAAAAAAAAAAAAAAAAAAAAAAAAAAAAAAAAAAAAAAAAAGATCCACAAACTTATTTACGAGCAATTTCATGTAGGAGTTTTCTTTCCACCAAAGCACAAAGCACACCTGACACTCATATCACAGTGCAGAATGACACAAGCAGCTACCCAGAGGCTTGAGCTCCTGACAGCTTGAAATGATGTAAACATTTATGCTACCCCTCATGTCAGCTAGTTGCATGCTGCCTTTGGTTAGTGGGTGTTGTATAATAGAAAGGAAAATGTTCCTGCGTGAAACTATTCATGGGCTATAGTAAATTATATTTGGCAGGATGGCTTAGTTCTGGGACCTGCCCCACCCACTATTCCACACGCATACAGCCGAGAACGGGAGACTGGTGCCACAGGACAAAGCAGGCTACAACGACAACAGATGTGACCTCAAATCAGAAACAGCATGATAGGAGGTGCTCAAGCAGAGATGGGTTGCACAGTGGCTTGCAGATGCACAGCAACTGTGGACAGGATAGCCTAACGCAGCTTAAAAAACTGTGTTTGAGATGTTTCTCAGCTGATGTGCTGAGGATGTATCTCAACCGAGATATGGGCACGCACTGACATCAGCTGATTTTCTGGGATTGTGGCTCAGCTTAACTTTGAGGCCTGCCTGAACTAATGCTACGCTTGATATTTTTGAGCTTTGAGCACCAGTGTCATCTGGTTCCATTATATTCAAGAGAAGGCAGATATCGGTTCAGCTAAAAGCACACAGCTTGCCAATAGATTTCAATGACACAGTATAACAATGAAGTAAATATTTCCACTTATAACATGAAATGGGACTTTTTTCCAAAACTGACATCCTGTAATAATCGACAGGAGCTGAATATTTTGTGTAATGCTGCTTTAATTGTATGTTTTTGCAATGCTTCAGTTTGTCAGTGCACATTTTCCCTGCACACTTGTGCCATGCAACCCTGGACAACCCTACACAATGAGCTGCAACCAATTTCATGAAATTTCCCAGCTTGGATAACTTTAATGAGAATAAATGTTTGAAATTAATTTTCTTTGGAAAGATGTATTGTTTGTATTTTAACAAAGTTTCTATTAATTCCAAAAGCTTGAACTGATTAATGACTTTCCGACTATGCTGAAGTTAACGACTCCCCGTAACACACAAGGCTTGAATTGCTGTTTTATTTCATCATTTTGAAATCTTGCTCTTTACATTGTCTTCTCAGTAAAAAGGTCAAATGGTCAAACATCATCTGCCCACACCTCTTGAATCAGGTTGTGGGATGCCAGGTTGCACTGACAGAGAGGTACAAACTGCACTTAGAGGGTAAACTGGGTTTCATAGACAATCTGGCAACATGGGTAACATCAGTGGAACACACAAAGGTTACTCATTTGTGTTTTCTAAGTATTCACAGTAAAGTCTGACTGCTGCTACTCTTCTTTTGACCACTCCTGTTAAGGGTTGTCTCAATCTCGCCTTATCCCTTGCATCCTCTTCATGTCCTCCTTCACTACATGAACCTTCTCTGTGGGCTCCTTCTTTTCCTCCTCCTGGCAGCTCTATTGACTTTCATTCCTTTTCTCTCTAGTGCATGCCTCCACCTCTCCAGGCTCTCTTCTACTTGCTCTCTACTCTCACTACAGGTCACAATGTTGTCTACGAATGCCATAGCTGGACGTTCTTTTGGAGTTGAAGTTGGAGACTCTTCTTTGACCTGATCTGACAACTTTCCATCACCACTGCAAAGAAGAAGGAGCTCAGAGCTGATCCCTGATGTAAATCCCATCACCACCTTCAACCCATCTGTCACTTCAACACCGTACTTCACCACTGTCCTCATACATGTCCTGCACCACCCTCACATACATCTCTGCCATTCCTGACTTCCTCATACAATACTACAGTTCCTCTCTTGGCACCTCATTATATGCTTTCTCTAGATCCCCAAAGACACAGTGCCACTCATTTTGATCTTCTCTATATTTCTCCATACTTCTCCATCAACACTCTCAAAGCAAACATTACATTTGTACTCTCTCAGCATGAAGCCATACTGCTGCTCGTGGATTGTCACCTCTCTTATTAGCTGATCTTCAAAATCTCTTTCGTGTATCTTCATGTGACGGCCAATCACATGTAATTACTACAGCTCTGCACATCACCTTTGTTCCAGTGAACTTCTTCTCCATTGCCTGTGCATCTTCTCTTTTGCCAAGAATTCCAGATAAAGTTTGAGTGTCTTGTAAATTCTGAGAATTTCCCAGAAGAATCAGAAAAATGGGAAGCCACCATGAGATGGTCTTAAAATACGAGAGAAACCCAGGAAACACAGAGTGTTGGCAGGTACACATTTACCAAAAAGGGATAAAAGACCATAACAATTTGGTATCTTCTGTCTTCTTCTTCTTTCAGCTGCTTAGCGGTTGCCACAG